>PVKA01013184.1:0-55647 GCA_004027165.1 Ctenomys sociabilis
CATTTTTTAAAAGCAATTTCTTTTCTCTTTCAGGGTACATTTTTTGAGATGTTAGTTATTTTATTTCTTATTTAATATTAAATGAGAGAAAAGATGAAGGTCTAGTATTTTATACTATACCAAATACATTTTAATTTTCAATTAACATCTTACTTAGGGGCCAGCTGTCTAAAGCTATACTGATTGTGACTATTGCAAAACATAGAATCCCATTGGATTTAACTTCTGAAAATTTTATGACATCATCTCTGCAAATGAGAATTTGTCTTTTATCTGTAATATGCATGAAGTATGTGAAAATCTCATGTTTGTAGACACTACTGTAACAAAATTTCCTCCAATATTTTCTGTAATATTGCTATACCTTTAAAACTCTAAAGGCTATGATCTTCGCAAGGGAATATGCAGCTCTCTCTACACCCCCCCCTTACTTTCAATTTGCTGATTTTTCACAGCTTCAGTTGCTAGAGAACAATTACCATGGATGATGGGAAGAGGAGATGACCTAGCAGGACAGCTACTTCAATTAAGCCACCTACATACTTGGGTAGGTCTGAGTTTCTGGTATGTTCATTCATTTATGGCTCTAGAACCAAACCCAAAGCCTTTTCACCAGTGTTATTTTTAAAGGGAGTATATAAAGGAATAAAGATAATTTACAAGCAAGGCTGCTCCGCTCAGATGGTTCTAAATGTGTGAATTGTTAAATTGTGTTTTTTTCTTACCCTTGGTGATTCCTTGGCAAATCTTTTCTTTCTTTTCACTTGTCTTATCCACATTCATGGTTATGGTCCAAAACACCAGGATTCATCACTGAGCTGGCAATAATATCCTAGGGGTTCTCTTTGCTCACCCCAAATCTGTTACTTACTTAGGAGGAAGAGTAATGTTACTAAATTGCTCATCTGAGTATTGACTGACCATCTCCACACCCTTCAAAGATTGTCTTCAAACGCAATCCAAATTCCTTGGTGTGACAAAGTTTTTTTTTTTTTTTTTTTCCTAATCATAAACTTAATTTCTTCTCCTGGGGCATGCATACTTCTAACAAGGACCTAAGAGCCGCCCTGAAATTCTACACATAGTCTTCTATCAGTGTTCCCATGCAGATACAGAAGACACTGGAATTCTCCAGGATTCTAAAAAATGAATAAGTCAGGGGATAACCTGTTGTAAACATGACCTTTAAAAATGTAATTACAATAATAACTAGCATGGGGGAAAGGGACTTGGAAAGGGGAAAGGAGGAAAGGCGAGTGAAGAGCAGAAAACTACTTAAAAAGATTCAAGATATATTTATATATAAATATTTATATTTTTTAAAGAAAATATAAGCTGCATGTATTGCAAACATATACCAATCAAAACAATTTCAAAGTCTCTTTTTCAAGTAATATACTCAACTGATTTTCACTAGAAAGAATTAAGAAATAAAGATTTTTTTGTTGTAAGAATTAAAATATAATACTTGTTGGATATTGCAATTGAAAACAAAGAATTTTCATGCACATTAGTGACATTACTATTACTAATATTTCAGGGAAGAAATTTTTATAGAATGAATAATATCCTGAATGGATGGGTTGATTGACATAATAGGCTAGATTAAAAGGAGAATATTTTGATTGCCACTAGAATAAATGGGCCAAATGTATAAATTTATTGAAATATTTTCAGGGCTACTTATTTCATGAAATTCTCATATATTTGAAGGCATATTCCTTAAATCTGGAAACTCCACAATTGAGAAATAATTTCTATTAAGTGAAATAGAGGCACCGATATAGAATCTATCTGCATATAATTTCATTTATATGTAGATTCTTAAATAATTTGTCATAGAGCTTGAGAAAAAAAAAAAAGGCTCTTTATAAGGGACTAGATAGGGCCAGCTAAATAGCGCAGCAAATTAAAGCACCTGCAAGCAGGCGCAGGGGTTGGGCGTTAGATCCCTGGCCCTGTTGTGCTGGCCTCCCCCCCAGGGTGCACTGAGACAGCAATTGAGACTGGGTGTGATGGTGCACACCAGTAATCCAAGCTCTTGGGAGGCTGTAAACAGGCAGAGCACTATGAGTCTGATCTATTAGTGAGATCCTGAACACCCTGTAGACCCTTCCCTAAAAATATAAAAAAAGGGGGGGAACTGGATATACTAGAATGGATAATGTTTATATTTATTAAAACATATAGAATGTCAGTTAAATAGGAATAAAAAATTCGAAAGATCTATTGTTCAGGATGGTGGCAACGGTTTATAAAAAGTTATCATGTATTTCAAAATTTTGAAGAGAGTAAATTATAATTGATCTCACTATTTTAAAAAATAATTGTTTGAGGATATAACACTCATATCAATTTTCTAGATTTAATGGTTCTACAGTGAACACTTGTAATCAAAATATCAGTGAATACTTACAGTCAAGATATAGATGATAGATAGATAAGATAGGCAGAGAGACAGATACCTTGAAGTACCTCTATTTCAGATTAGGTGTGGATTAAATTTTAAAATATTTTATTAAAAATATAAACAAGTTTTATCAGTTTACACATTTGAGAGTATGTTTTAAAGATACTTTTTTATTTATTGAAATGTTCTTTTATTACAAAGTGCATAAAAATACATAACATCAATATCTTTATTCATTTCAAAATAAAAACTGGAATGTTAAAGATTAAAGCTTATGAAAGTGTGCATTTGCAAGAGTGAGCGATAAGAGTTTTCATGAAAATGTAGTTATCACTGAAACAACATCTGCTTATTACTTGTAAAACTAGCAGCATCTTTGGATATCTGCATTTGACTGGCTGCTGAAGTAGAAGCTTTTTAAACTAGCTTAGTATGAGTTACAGATAAATAGGACAAGAAATAACATCAAAAATGAAGAAATAGGATTATGTAAAACATTTACATAGCAAAGGAAACAACCAACAGAGTGAAGTCACAAACTACAGAATGGAAAACATCTTTTCTTGCTCTTCCTTAGGTAGAGAATTAACATATAAAATATATGAAGAACTCAAAACACACTCCTGCCACACTTCCAGGAAGACAACAGAGGAGTAAGCAGCAGCAAATCAGTCTCTCCAGACACTGGAGCATAATCCAGACACTGAAATATAACAGAGGGAGGAAGAAAACAAGGGAGGTGGATACCCAAGACACTGAAGGATTCAAAGAGAGATTGTGAGCCAACAGCAAGTGAAGAGACAGGCCTTAACACAGGAAAAGGAGTTGATAAGTTGCACTTTCATGCTGAGTCCTAATTTGTACCATGAGGGGAACGCAAAAACCTACAGGGATAAGGGCCCTGGGTGCAGCGGCCTTCAGCAAGAATGCACCAGAGGAGCAAGCAGTTAGTGCTTTTCACTACAGCAGCTGACAAGTGAGTTTGGTACTAGCATGCCCTAGAGAAAGGGCATGGCAGATGCCATTTTAGGGAGGGGTAGAACATTGACCCAGCCTTCTCAGGCTTGGAACAGCAGAGAGTTGGATTCATCTAGGGCTACTGCCGACTGGATGACACACAGATATGAGAGACTTTCAGGGTCAGGATGCCAGGCTTGGGTCACCAAGAGACACCCAGTGGGTTGTAGGCTGAAGAAATCCAGAAGATCATCAATACCTACCTAGAGAACATGTACTCTAATAAGATGGTATAAGAAATAGACAGATTCCCAGTCCATATGAATGAACAAAGCTGAATCAATAATAAATTTCTAAAAAAACCAAGGTCAATCAATGAAATTGACCAACTAATTTAAAAATTACTAACAAAGAAAACCCAGGTCATGACAGACTCATTGCTGACTACTACAAAAATTTAGAAACTATCTACTGTTTCTTCTCCTCAAAATGTTTAATAAAATTGAAAGGGAAGAAATACTTTAGAAACCATTCCTATAAGCAAACATTACTTTTATACCAAAACCAGAGAAGGATCCAATCAAAAAACAGTCTCCTTAATGGGCCAGGGATATAGCTCAGTGGCACAGTGCTTGCCTGGCAAGAGGATTAAGTAAGAGTGATTCCAGGAATGCAAGGATGATTCAACATTGTCACATCAATAAAAAGTCACCAGATTAACAGAAACAAGGACAAAATACACAAAGTCATCTCAACAGAAGGAGAAAATGCATTTGGCAAAGTTCGACACTAATTCATGATAAAAAAAATACTACAGAAAATTGGAATAGATGTTTATCTCAAGGCAATAAAAGCCATCTATGAAGGAAAAAAGCACTAACATCATACTAGATAATCAGAAATTGAAAATTTTCATTCTAAACTCAGGAATAAGAAACATGTTCACTATCACTGCTCCTATGTGATACAATCTTGAAAGCTTTAGCCAGAGCAATTAGATAATAGAAAGAAATAAAATGAATAATGATAGGAAAATAAGAAATTAAATTATCATTATTGCCAGGGAGATGGCTCACTGGAATAAGCACTTGCCTGGCAAGTGCAAGGGCCTGAGTTCGAGCCCTGGTTCCACTAAAAAAAAAATTATTATTTGCAGATGACATGATACTTTCTATAGAAGACAGGGATATAGCTCAGTGGCACAGTGAGCTCCACTAAAAGTTTTTAGATTTAAATGCCAGTTTTGTATTTAAAAACCAAAACATGAACCCAATAAAACAACACACAAAAATAATAACATTCTTGTATAAAAATAACAAACTCACTGAGATAGAAATTAAGAAAAGAGGGCTAATGAGATAGCTGAAGGGTCTTAATTGCCTGCTTAGGCAGGTACAGGGGACCCCGGTTCAATCCCTGGCACCAAATGGAAGCCCTCAGAGTGAGCTGAGCAAAAAAAGAAAGAAATTAGGAAAACACTTTTCACAATTGCATCAAGAAAGATGAAATACTTAGGATTCAATCTAATGAAGAAAATAAGCCATTTACACTGAAAACTATAATACTGTGAAAAAAGATCAAAGAGAATATTTAAAAATGTAAGGATTATTGCATGATATTTAGAAAAACTTGGCACTTTGTTTCTTTTTAAAAATATACTCAAAAGTAAATAAATGAAGAGAGATCCATTGCTAAATGTTGGATCTCAAGTTGGAGGAGAGTGAATACTTGTGGAAAAGAGGAGTGTACACTTGTTAACTGTTGAAACTTCTACCATACACAGCACTGTTGTGTGTACCTGTATTCTGAACTACCCTGAAGGCTGAGGCAAGAAGATGGTTTTGAACTCAGAGGTCTGACATCTTTCTGAGATGGTAAGATACCATCTCAAAAATTAAGCTAAAGAAAATGAGAAAAGAAAAACTAAAAATTTAAATAATTTTTTTAGATGTTTTGATTGGTAAAATGTATTTATCCTACCTCCCATCATTTGAAATATACTTTGCCAAATATGACATAGGAGGCCACTCATATTTTGTGGAATTACATTGGCTCTCTTGTATCTCTCAAGGCACATACTTTCACAGCAAACAAGTTCTATAACAGGAGTGTATTCTATAATAATTTAAAAACATACTATAATAAATACATAAATAATTGTTTGCTAATGATGATCCAGTATTATGAAATATACATCATTGTATGTGCTCTACTTTCATTTGGCTTGCAGAATATTAGACTTGCTTATGCCAACATTATTGCAATATAGGAGAAACTCATTGTACTATGACACCCATAAAACTTAGGACTTTACTAAGTGAGAAGTTTTCAGCTACTTCCAAACCATATGGACCCACAGTCCTCTCTGCAGTGTATTATTGGCTGAAAAAAAAGGACAGCTGAAACCTTGTAGTATAGTGCACAACTGTGTTATCTTTAACTGTTTGATTTAGAAGATTATGGTGAATAGAACAGAACATAACTTAATAAAATAGAATCAAAGATATGGCTACCTCCTGTTTCTATGTATTTATACTTGAATTTTAATCAACTAAGAAATATTCTTCAAACATACCTTTTTATTTCTCCCATATAATTTACTAAATCAAGAATCTTTATGTTGAACTCAAATCAATAAATTTTAATCTTTTGCATCCATATCATCCTTAACCTGTCTCAAAAAGAAGTAAGGCCTTACCAAAAAGTGATTCCACCATATACAAAGATAAGTGTTAGTAATACTTGGATATGCGTGGAGTTCTCTGTGTTTTAATAGCACAGTTCTATCATCTTTTTTTTTCAGAAACAAAATACAGAACATTAGTAGATAAGAAAGATAGGATCATCTTCACCTAGCTTAACTTTAAAAATGAAAATGTTATTAAAGCTGGGCGTGGTGGCGCATGCCTGTAATCCCAGCACTAGGGAGGCTGAGGCAGGAGGATTGTTGCGAGTTTGAGACCAGCCTGAGCTACAAAGTGAGCTTAAGGCCAGCCTGAACTGCACAGTGAGACCCTGTCTCAAAAAAGACAAAAAAAAAAAAAAAAAAAGAAAATGTTATTAAATATGGATGTTGATCTCTTAGTTGTCTACTTCTCTATATGTACATAATACATATATAGTAATATATGTATGACCATACATAAATTTTCACGTAAGAGGTGATGAAATGATCACTAACAAATTAACTTATTTAAATATTTCATTCCTAGATTTGAGTGGCCTTGGTCTATTATTAATGATTTTAACTCATCATTTTTCAGGTCAAATAAAAAGTCCTAAGTGATATTTTAGTACTTTCAAAATCTACAACACATTGTGAAAACTAAGGAAATTATTTAAATTCCATTAAAATTACAGTTAAATTCATATATTTATGTTACATACAATAAATAATTGACTTTTATGTGATACTGTGTATTCAGTAATAAATGCACTTAAGCATTAATGGTTAGTTTGAATTTACTTTTGCCAGAGAGTGCAGAAGAATGTCTTCTGGGAGAAAGGTCTAGTTTCCCATGAAAGAATGCATATTTCAAGAGATGGATAACTTCTTATAGGTAAACTTCAATCAAGGACTTCAGAACATAAAACTGAAAAAAAGTATTTTATCTTTTTAAATTTTAAATAATATTATTAGTAATCCACATTCTAGCCATTTTACATATTCTTTAGTAAATAAAATTCCAGAATTATAGTAATATTTTGTTCAGCCAAATTTCAGTGTGCATATCTTCATGCAGTGAGAGGTGTAAGGTATCTACAGCATAGTGTTGAAACAATTTTAGTTTATATCACGGTTTATACCTACAGATAGCTCCAAAGCCCATGTGATCATATCTGGGGCCTTTGGGAACCAGCTAGATCATACAGACATGATCCTCACTGGTGGGTTTGTCCAGGGGTGTTTTATAGAAAAATAAAACTTTGGGATGTATAGTCAGGAGGAGGAGCTGAATCATTGCAGGTATGTCTTCCAAGGCTGTTCCTTCCCCCTGTTCCCTTGGTCTCTTTCTGCTTTCTGCCTGTCATGCAATGAGCAGATGCCCTGTGCCATGCTACTGTCAGGTCACCTTGCCTTGGAACTAATGGACTAATGGACTGCAGCAAGGCCATATAAACAGTGAACCAAAAGAGATTTCATCATTAGAGGTGTGTTGTCTGGTATTGTCTCATCAAAAAGAAGGCAACAAAGACTGCTTACTATGTAAAATTAAGTGTGTCAAAATATCAATGTAAGCATAAAATTGTGTACATAATACAGTGGCACTCACTATCAGATAATGTATAGAATAGTTAAATTTTTGTACTATGCCAGGGAGATAGCTCAATAGAATAAACTCTTACCTAGCAAGTACAAGTCCTGAGTTCAATGTACAGTACAGAAATAAAACTACAAGCCTGAATTTTGCTGAGTTTCAAATCATTAGACTTGGACAAATCACATTAACATCAATAGTATTAGTGGGTATCTTTCAATCTTTGAAAGCCAAGGGTAACTCCTCAAGTTTCCAGAGCAGAAAGACAATTATATTCAAAATAAAATGTAGTAATCTTCCTGAAAGTCTTGGCTACTTGATCTGCTTTTCAAATTATGGATTGAACTCTTACTTGAGCTTCCAGCTTGGGGACTTTCTTGGAAGCTGTAAAACTGACTGTCCTCTGTCCTACACAGAAGTGTGAGCTAAAATCATTCTACTTTTTGTTTAGAAAAAATAGGAACTTCTGGCATTATTCCTCTATTTTTTACCAATTAAAAAATATCACAACTTCTAAGTGAAAGTACCACTACTGACATTGTATAATACACACAGAATGATGTCCTTCATTTCCAAAGACTATAGATATACTACAGCAGTGAGAAACACTAATAAAAATGACATTTTCCTGGAAAATATTTAGGGTAAAGGTACAACTCTAATGATGGATAATTTCAGAGTAAACCCTAAGCCTAAGTGCCACTGGTGATTAGTTAGGGCAAAATGGAAAAGAGAAGTCCATTAAATAGGTTTCTTTTTTCAGTCTCCAAATCCTCAAAAACTAAAAATTAAAATGACTAATAACTAGGATGAACTTCATATTCATTGTATAGTAACAAATTTATTATCTAATATCATTAGTATATAATGAAATTGAAAACTTTGGATGATTATAACACTTAGTATTTCACTAATGGTTTTTGCCATCATGTGAATCTACATTCTGATCATATATACTGATTTTGTTAGATGTCTTCACCATTTAGCCTCACAGTATTCAAATTTAAATTTGTGAGACAAGTGATTTCAGTTGCTTCTGCTAAAACCTAATAATGACACATGTATACAACCAGAAGCCATGCAGCCTGTGGAAAGATGGCCAGATAGAATAGCAGTTAGCACTGGGGGACAGTGATAGTAGAACCATCAAGAACATCACAACACATTATTGTGTGTCTATGGCTCTAGAAAGAAGATGTTTATGGAAGAAGTCTGAGATAAAAATTCTGTCATCACATGTATAAAAGGTTTCAATGTGCAGCAGCTATCTATTGTCACTCTGTTCTACACCCAAAGCTCAAAAATGGATAAAGATAATTGAGAAAAATGTATTGTTTTTGTAGAACTTCTGCTGTGAAAAACAGTGAACTTAATACGTTTTATGATTCATATCTGAAATTCTCCCCAAGCCTTCGTGGGCTCACAGATACGGATTTGAGGAAGTGACTAGGTCATGGGTTCTGTGTTACCCCTCATTGGATAAGTCCATTAATGGCTATGTAGCTGGATATGATGTTGGAAAATGATATGGTGGGAAGAGAAGGGTTAATGTGGCTCTGGCCTGTGTATGTATGTCCCTTGCCTTCTCTTGAGCTCTTGCTGCTTCCTTTGTCCCATGGCATGTCACTCTACCATGAAGATGACTATGGACTGGCACACCTACAAACTGTAAGCCAAAGTAAGCCCATTTTCTTTTAACTGATTAATTGTAGGCATTTTCTCTCAGCAATTAGAAAGTGACAAAGGCAGATTTTCTTTAGTACCAAAGCAATGTGACATTCCTTAACCATGTAGTTCAGAAGCCTTTGGAGCTTACACACAGAAAGAGTTTGGAATGCTTCCAGATGCTTCCTGAGGAAGCATCACTGGAGTGCTGTGAATCAACCTTGATGGAAGATTCTAGGCAGAGTTCATAAGACCAGAACATTGACAGATATGCTGCTGGTAAATGCCAAACTTAACAGAATTCAGTTGTAAAGAACTACATAGCTATTGGATTGTAAGCCATGTGTTCTATGCTGAGGCAGATAATTTGCCCAGAGATTTTATGGATATTAAGGGTGGAGAAATAATTCATGTAGTAAGAAATTTTTCAGGGCAATCAAATGTTGAGTGTATGGTATGACTACTGTTGGGGGCTTTTAGCCATATCTACCTTGCTAACCGAGAGCAAGCATCCCTTAAAAATGATTTTAAAAGATTTGTGCCCTAGCATAAAGAAAGTGCTGGTAATGTTACAACCTGCAAGATATGTCAGAATAGAGCTTGCTTTCTGAAAAGGTTAGCATATAGAAGCCAAATATTTTTGAATATGAGAATAGAATAGATGGTCTGTGGGCATAAGAACAAGCAGAGCCTCACTTTTACAAGGTTCAAAATCTTAGCTTTGAGAACAGAGTTCTAGAGCACCATGTTCAGAATGATGGTGGACTAGGACATTTTTTCCTCAGATAGAATTTATAGACCTTAGCCACCCAGGCATTCAAAGCCCCCTCCAGCCATGAGAGAATGAAGCCTGTATAGTGTTCCAGTTGCTGACTGAACTTTGTATCATACATACAGTGTGGGTTTTATGTGCATATAGAATGCAAAAGTTGTGGGATCAGAAAGGTTTCCATAAAGATTTAAGAAGGGCTTAGAGGCTAAGCAGTGTGCAAGGCAGGAAATTGAAGCTGTGAGTATTAAGCCAGTGAAGCAGATAACCCAGGATTATGGAAGACCTCAGGAAACACTTAAGGAGTGAGCAAAGCCAGCAAAAGAGAGAGGCTAGAAGGCCGCACACCAAGCTGTGCCATAGAGGTGGGGCCACTTAAGACCTTTGGGGTTCACATCTTGCCACTGATTGTCTTGTGTGTACAACATGCAAGCGTAGGATTTAATGTCTGCCCTGATGGGTCTCAGTCTTGCTTTTGTCCTATTCTTTTGTAGCACTTCTATGTTTTTCAATGGGAACGTCTATAGTGTGTCATTGCATGTTAGACATATTTAAACATATTTTCATCTTTCACACCAGCTTGGAGTTAAGAGTTTGAACTGGTTGTCAATGTGTGTTATGTCTTGGCTTACAGTTCATTTGCATTTTGTTCCTGTTCAGAGGCTTTGTCTGAGACTGATATTAAGTACAGTGGACGGATTAGTCTTGCAAAGAATATTTCAAGGCAGTCAAATGTTGAGACATTAGCATGGCTATTATTTCGGGGTTTTACCCAGATTTATATCATCCAGCAGGATGATTTAAAATGTGAATTTGGCCAGAAAGGAAACTCCAAGAAACCTATAGACTGTAAACACAGAGCTGAGGAGATCTCCATTGCTGAGAAGGGAAAGGAAAATTGAACAAATGGCCTGAGGGCATCACTAGGAGCAGCAGAGCCTCAAACCTGCAAAGGTGAAAGACTTTGCTTTAGGAAAAACCTACAGAGCATCGTGTTCCACAAAAGCAGAAGCTACTTACCCATGTGTAGAAATGGCAGTGGCACAGAGAATTTGTTCCTCAGAATCAGGTTGAGAGTGCTGAGTGATCCAAACGTTTGATCCCTACAGCCACGAAGTAAGAAAGCTTGCTAGTGCTCCAGCTGTCAGTGGAAATTTGCATCATCTACATGGCATTGGTTTTATTATTATTTTTTTTTTTTTGGCAGATCCAGGGATTGAACTCAGGTCCTTATGCTTGCAAGGGGAGCGCTTATTCCACTGAGCCATCTCTTCAGCCCCTGGTATTGGTTTTAAGTGTATACAGAATGCAATATTTCTGAGGTTAATAAGCCTTCCACCTAGATTTTGAAAGATTTCAGCAGTTAGGCACTGTGCTGCTGAGAAGCAGTATGGCAAGCTGTGAGCGTAAATAAATGGTGTCCTGGAGACACAAGAAGTTTTGAAGAGCCAGGTACATGGATTGTCTGAGGAAAGCTGTAAGAAACAACAGAGGGCCCAAGAGAGAAGCCAGGGGAGCTACAACCACCAGAAGTGCCATGGGGCAGGGGCACATGGAGCTCTCAATCTGCCACTGATTGCCTTGGATGTTGAATGTGGAATTACAAGACTTAATGTTTGCCCTGCTTGATTTTGGTTCCAGTGCTTTGTATGTCCCTGCTTATACCTTTAGGAATAGTAATGTTTATCTTATGTTATTGAGTGTTGGAAGTATTTAACTTTTCATTTGTACAGTGCGTTATCAGCTAAGAATCTGCCTTACATTTTGGAGAAGATATGGAACTTAGAACTTTTAGCCATGCTGAAAATGATAGGACTTTGACAATTCTTAGAAATGGACACAAATGCCTTTTGCATGAAAGGATATAAGAGTCTTTGGGGTTCCAGGGGTAGAATGCTGTGCTTTGTGTATGATGTCCCCCAAAAGCATCATGCAATTCATTGAGTGAGTTTCTAGAGTTTTTAATTAATTCATGTACCAGTGTTGGAATTACAGGTGTGAGTCCACACCATGGAGTGGGTAACCTGTATACACAAGGAAAAGAGGTATCTTCTTTGTCTGTTTCCTTTTCTGCTTTTGCTGTTTTTGGTGTTTTCTGCTGCCATAAACTGCTGCCCTCTGCCATGTGCCACTCTGTCTTGCAACCAGCCAAGTGTAGGCTGAAGCCTCCACAGTTGAGCTAAACAATTTTTGACATCAGGTATTTTGCCACAGTGTGAGACAAAAGCAATCAATACATTTGAAAAGGGAAAAAATATCTTATCAAATGATCCAGATATATTTCAGAAGCATCATTCACCTGGTATATAACTGTCTTTAAATCTGGGTTTAAAGATCTACTTAGATATTTCCTAATACATTACGTTACTTCTCTATAAATGTTCTTCAGCTTTTCATTTCTCTTAGTCTAACTGAAATGTTATTAACTGCTTATTAGTTATGTGTTAAAAATCTAAATATTTAGTCCTAATTAGGCCCGATTCAAAGCACAACTGTTAAGTAAGAAGTAGACTGAACATTTACCAAAACAAAACGTGTTTTGTTCAAAAACTTTAATATCCCACAGTAAATTATTTTACATGTGTTTTTACCTGTACCACAGAGCACGATGAACTATTTATATTACAGAAAACTACTGCTTGAAATGTTATATACTGAAGACATTGTTGTAATATAGATAACCAATAACTATTCACAAGAATCCCTGAGATAAACAGTAGATCACATGGGATCAGAAATGGATGATTGAGATAATGCTTTAGCTGCAGAAATAGTGTTACCTTATAGACTTTAATGAGGATATAGATAAAACATGTCTGCTTTAATAAACATTTTGCTGCACTTCCATTGCAATAACCATAACCTTCAATGACTAAAATTCCTAAAATGGATTTTCATCTTCTACTCTTTCACAAGATCTATTGCCCTATTCATTCTTGGCATTAGACCATCAATGCTGTTTCTCGAAGGTCTCTTGTGGGCAGAAACTTTCCTTTGCATTTGACACTGTCTAAATTATACCAGCTAAAACTTGTGCACTATTGCCTCATGTGGTCCTGTCTCTTTCTTGTACAATCAACGATCTTCCATTGTAGCTCTTGGAATTTAGCAAACCTCCAGTCACTCAGAAGTCAATAAATTGAACTTATTAGTTTTGAGTCTATTTAGTTTGTAGCCTCTCCAACTACTCAGAAAAGGCCAGAATCTAGTTATAGTTAGCTAGTAAGAGAAATGAGAAGACTCAGAATACAGGAAACAGAGGGTCATGGGTTATGCTATTTCTCTGAGTAATGAAGAGAGAAGACACTTAGTGTTTGAATCTTCAGAATTACTGATGGTAAAAACAACACAATATGTACAGAAATAAAAAGAAACCTTATACAGAATTCAGACACTAGCAATACCAAGCATCAAGATAAAAAATAATAGCCAGAATCAAAAATGTGTCCTCAGATATCCTTTATGTTAATTATAATTCCTTACAAACAAATGTAATTTCTGTTTATTCCATTCTTTATTCTAGAGCTGCCTTAAGTTTGAGTCATGTCTTAAGTTTTTCTGCTTGAACAAAAGGAAAAAAAATAAAAAGAATACAACCACTTTTGCTTCTTTTCTATAAAGTACTGAAATGGTAGAAGAAGAAAAAAAAGACAAAATGTTGATTACATGGTAGTATAAGTTGGGAGTAGGAAAAGTATGATTTTTATGAGCTCATGTTCTTGCAACCCAATTCATCAGTCTTAAATTCAAACACTTGTCAAACAGGACAATTTCTGCACGGTTATAACTTGGAAACACTATAGCTATTGATTTTTAAATTTATATTCTTTGTCCTCTTTTTATTCCTAGGAATTCACTGAGTTTAGTAAAATTTACTGAGATTTCAGAGGGAAGAAAATGACACAGTAAATATAGTAAAATAACTCAAGAAAACTCAGAAAATGTTTCTCAAAAAATTGTGTATAGAGAGGGCAGACTTATGTGACAGATTTTCCAGGAAAGAGCTGATTGTAATATTTTCACTTCTGTGACAACACATCAGACTATATGTATGTCCCAATTTTTATCTTAAAATTTAAGTTGCTACATGTACACTTTATATGCTTAGTGAAATAGAAAAGACAGTTCAAATGTATCTATCTTATACTCAGTAATTTTGTCCCTTTATCTGGCCACATAATCTCAAAATTACACCTTAAAGGATTTTGGTAAAGCTACAATAAACATTAATGAAGTTACTCCACACATACACAACTTGAAAATTAATTTAAAACCATGTCAAATGTCACAGTAGTATATTTATTAAATTATAGAACTATTATTAAGTAGCATAAGATTTCACTAATAATTTACAAATTAGCTATATAAAGTAAAATATCTGTTTAATATTTATTAAAAAGTTGAGTAAAAGTTGAGTAAATTTTGATATAAAAACGTTAAAGTCCTCTGTATCATCAAAATATTGTTCTTCATTTTCTGTGTCACCATACACTGTGTGAGAAGTTGGAGACTGATTAATATAATACATGTAAATATATACATCTACATATTTTTGATCATCAGTACTATCTTGTGCAAATATTAATTTAACTATACTTTCATACTGTGCTTCCAATTTAGTCAATATTGAATAGCTTTCTATATGAAACTCAAGTTACTCAATGCAGTGAATTATTTCTGATGAGCAGAATACTCGAAAGTGACAAAATAGCCCTTGCAAAGTTGCATTGGCCCTGCTTTATGCTCACTTCTTCGGATGGATTAGTTTCTCCCTCTGCTGAAATGGTAAGATCTCCCCTAGGAAGAGGCCATAATGATAATGAAAACATTACCCTAAGCTAGTTCTTTGTTCAGCAGCAAAAGAAAACTGAAGTCCAGGAAGTACCCTGTGAGAATTGAATTTAACCTCGTCTATGGAAGTGGTCCTGAATTGGTCCATTGTGTGTGGACCAGCATTTTGATTCAGGCTTAAGGGGACACAAAGCAGAAACTACAGCTAATCTAGATGGTCAAGTAACCATATCCATCACAGCATCAATAGGGGAGGAAATCATGAATTAAATTTACTATAGTTCTTTCTACCCATGTGAAGAGTAGTGAGATTTATATTGGATTCCTTGTATAAATCAGGGCTGGTTTGTTTGTAGGTAGTTTTCACTAAACAGAACTGGTTATATGGTGTGCTTCAAGTACCTGGCCAATGTAGCTTAAGAGTAGCTGACTAGGATCTGATACCTGATCAAAGTAAGAGGAATTCAACAATGGTTGCTGTGCTGCATTATGTCCTCTTCAAATTAGTTGTTTAGGTTACCAGACACAAAGGAAATCAAGATTCATCCCACAGTTTGTTGGTTCGACATAAAGACAAACCTTATCCATGAGATAAGGGTACATTGCAGAGTTTTCCCTGGCTGTCTCTTAGGAGTCCAGAAATACTCATTTGTACTCTTTGTCTTCCTAATATCATATGGATTTATTTATTCATGTATTTATTTATTTATTTATCTTAATGTATTTAGCACAGTGTCCATAGTGTTTTACTTCACAGATTGGACTCATAGTTATTCTCCTGTTTTCAGCCTCCCAAGCACTGGGATTACAGGTGCACACCAACATGACCAGTCTCATCATATGGCTTTAAATGCAAATGTGCAGGAATAGGGTGGTAGCTCTGTAAAGAGTGCATATATAGCATTTCTGAGACCCTGGGTTAGATTTCCAGTGCTGTAAAAGATTAAAAATGGAAATATTCATAATAGTGTTTAGTGAACCCTTTTCTGTTCTGTAAATTTCTGACCTTGCATAGAAAAATGTCTCTGCATAGAGGCACACCCAACGAGAGGGATTTATTTAGTTGACTTCAGTTCTCTGTTCTTGATTGTCTAACTTGAGCATATGAGATGCAGGCTTTTGTCTGTCTTCTTCACTGTGATGTGGATAAGGCCTGTCAATAGAGTTAAGACAGCAGAATCAAGAGGAAATAAAACATGGTTGAAGAGATAATTCTGGGATTCCTTTGAGAGCTTCCTTTTGTAGCTCAAAAATCAATGTTTTAAGTTCCTCAATAACATTCCCATATGACTGACTTTGTAATAACTTTAATTTTTTATTGATCTACATTTAATTAGTATTTTTAAAATACAAGCCCATGACTAAAACAAGAATTTAGCTCAAACAAGTTGCTATTATTCTCTTTATCCTTGAATAATTAAATACCATTTAAAAATATTTTATTTGTATACCTGTGCAATAATTTATTTAATCAATGTTCATTTGGAGACAAATAGATTGCTTTGTAATTTTGTAAAGTTCATTTAATTTTAGTTTTTTCCTAAATAACACTTAATGATGGTACAAATATGTGATTTATAATATATTTTCATTCATGTATGAATTGCACAATGAGCAAAAAAGATACACAGGCTTAAACATTTGAAAAGTATCAGAATTATTTTTATTTACTATTTACTTTAATAAGATAAAATAGCAATGAGACATTTTCAAAAATGATTAGAGGACAGTTTTAATAATTAATACATTGCATATTGTATTCTTCATAGTAGTTATTTATAGAACATGATGCAGACATGATATCTTGTCTAAACAATATTAGTTCAAACCTTTCTTCTCATTGAACTAAGAGAAAGTGTTGTATGTCTGTGTGAACTATCTTGTACATACATATATAAACATTTTTTTTTGCAAAAAATGGTCCTTTATTTATATCCTCTTTTTTGTTTTGTTTTGGCAAAGATGGGTGTTCCACTGCTGTATTTGGAGAAGTCTTTAAAGGACCTTTTCATACTTTTTGCCAGTGCAATGATTGTAGGTACTTGAATTCAAATAGCCCAGTATAGTCCAATAGTATATAATAGTAGTGAGTTACCAGCAAAACTGGCAATTGTCTGAAGTTGTTCACTTGAGCCTTTTTACAGCTCAGCACATTAATATGGCATTACTATTTATACCTCATGGTTACATTTTTCTGCTGGATGGTTAAGACTAAGTTAAATCAAGCCCCATGTGACTAAAAATGTAACTTTTGCTATCTGACAAGGTCAGTCAAATCCCTTCAGGATTTATCCTGAAACTTTGTACTGCAGTTTATAGATCCTTTGTCAATGTCAGCCATGTGGATGGCCATTGCTTGACCAATTTGCTTTCTGTGAAAACCTGAGAGAATGTTTTCTCTCCATGTGACTCTCCTTAGGTACACTCTACATCATCAATCACTTTCCTCTTGGGCCCCAGAATTACTTTTAAAGGTTAAAAATTAAACACTCAGTTTTCACATTTACTTCAGGAGACTTTCAATACATATATAAGTTTTTTTCCTTTTTTCACGTAGAAGGGAAAAATGATGATTTTTAACATTCTAGCAGAACTGATTTGGAACAAACATAATTATTTTGCTTTTTCTCTCAAGATAAAATTTTACATTGGCATGGAAATCATTGAGTGAAGAGAGAATGAGATGTAGCAGCTAACATGATTAAAATTTTGGAAGTAGGAGCTATGTCATATCTCACTGAAAATGTTAGAGCTACAAATGTTGAAGAAGGCCTATAGAAGGATGTGTCTTACTTCTTAATATTGCAATAATTTTTAATTATTGCAGTATAAGCTTTGAATTCCATCTGAATGCAAATTTTTGAGGAGAATGAGCCAAATAGAGATAATGACCCATATTGCTCTCATGAACACTAAAGAAGAGGTGGTGAAATGGAGAAGTGGCCACGGAAACAGACAATTGACAGCATGCATTCTTCCACTGAGCATGAAAACTATTTAGTAGAATCTTAACAATAAGATCTTTTGCCAGTGGTGGAACCTTGTCAAAATCAGTGCATTGTAATTTTATCTGAACATAAGATAAAGAAAAGGAACAAACAGTACCAGCAAATACACTCTCACTCACATCTTCTCTCTAGTATGTAAAATTGGTATCCCACCTCACCATTTAAAGTTGTAGCTATGCTTTATTTTTTTCATATTGCAAATAGAGCAAGTAGGTGTACATTTAGCCCTTATGTTGTCCTCTTTTTGATACTGGATTAGCCCACCCTGGGTTAATTAGTGGCAGTGATATTGTGTGGTGAGCCCTGCGGGGTCACTGTGGGTGTGGTTTCCAAGAGTGTGTAAATACACCTCTTCCTCTGCCTCCATCACACCGCTCCCACCTGCAGTGCCATGGAGTGTTTCCTCTGTGCCATGCTGCCTTCCTGTGGAGCCAGAAGACGCTGGACTGAAACCTACGGGCTATGAGCTAAACCGACCCTTCCTCTTTCATCTCTTCAATGTTTGGTGCTTTGTCCCAGAAACTAAAAGGTAGCTAAGACAAACATGTAGAAGAATACAGTTATTATTAGTTATCTGAAAAATGTAAAAAATGTAATATAATTAGACCTCTAAATCATGAAATTTAGGGTATCACAATAATACAAAGTACTGACAAGTACACAGAAAACTGAATTCGTGTATATTGCTTATGGTATGTAAAATGTACATATCATAAGGAAAAAGTTTTGGGAAAAGATTTTAAAGTTAAATATAATATGCTGTATGTTCAATAAAACAAGTTTTATGTATTTTAGCTATGACAAATAAAAACTAATGAATATATAAAGACTTGTACAAAATGTACGTTTTAACTATATTTATAAACTAAAATATATATACATATATGTATGTATATATATATATATAAAATGTTAAAACTCATTAAGTGATTTGTGGCATTTATACACAAAGGAATAATGGCATTAAGAGAATGAATTGGTGACATGTGGAACAATAAAGAGCTTGAAATTGGAGATTTGAATGGCTCTTACAGTTTACAGTAGGAGAAAATTTATATCACAGGTATTCTGATCTGTGGATGACAGAAATAGACCACATATATTTTATTATAGTTATTGGTGCATATTAATTGTACAATATTTTAATGTTTTTGAGTACAAGGTCTATAAGGTCTGGCTATAGAGTGGACCCGTAGCAATCTGCGTGTTACAAGCGCTGGGATTACAGACAAGCGCCACCACACCCAGGCTCAAGTACTGTCTAAGTGCACCCTGGGGACAGGGTCGGCATGGCACACCGAACCCGGGGCCCTGTGCTCTGCCTAAGTAGGGGCTTTAGTCGACTGAGCTGTCTGGCCAGCACTCAGTTGTACAACTTAATATGTTTCATCACTCTCTTTTCACATTTAAATATATTTTATAGTGATTCTATCCATTGTCTCTATATCTTTTCTTGATATCATCTTTCCTTCATCCATCTCACTTCATTGTAATTGTTCCTTTCCTATTTTTACACATTTTTTCACTTAGTATGCATATGAGAAGCTACGTGTGTAGTTTGACCTCTATGTCTGACTTAATTTGTTTAATTTGATGAGCTCAGGTTTCAAATATTTTCCTGCAAATTATAGGACTACATTCTTTATTACTGAATATTATTTTATCATGTATATATAAAGTGACTCTATACTATTGTGACATATATTTGAAATCCACAACCTAAATATGTAGATTTTCCTGTATATAATTACATAGGATTTTAATTTTACAGATAAGAATGTTATAGATTCAGGGAAATAGCTCTTTAATTAATTAATTTATTTATTTATTTATTTATTTATTTATTTGGCAAAACCAGAGATTGAACTCAGGCCTTTGTGTTTGCTGGGCAAGTGCCTAGTCTACTGAGCTATCTACTCAGTCCCAAGAATGTTTTAGCTTCAAAATGACTTTCTTTTTCCAAGTTTAGTGACTTATTTACAGATTGGATTAAGGAAATAAGCAGTTAGAAGCTGAATTTTTTCAGATGTGATCAATTGGGGCATTAGCAATGAACAATAAAGACCATAAAGGCACAAATTATAAAAGTATTCATTTCTATACCTAAATATCAGATTCAATCTAACAGGTGACTTCCAATATAATAGATTTTAGTTCTATGCTATTTATTTTTATTTTTCATTTTCCATTCTTTGACCTAAGTTTTGCACATGAATATTTTTAATTGTTTGCTTTTAAAGGAATTTAGAATCTTTGTATAAGATAATAAATATCTGTCAAATATTAAAGTACTTAAAGCAGTCTTGAATCATGCAATCTAAAAGATACTTTATGACAAATTAACAGTGCAAATTACTGCTTTAACAGTAGAGACGAAGCTTTTCTATTAATATGTACATTCTCATAAAAGTTTTTTTGCAGTACCTTCATATTTAGGCTCTTATGCTGTATAATCAACATAAATAATGCAATATTTCACAAGAGGCATTGTACAAGCTGTGTAATTGCATAATGTCATAAAAAGCCTAAGTCACTTTTGGAATACATCTTAATTATCAGTTCTGAAGATGTTCTGAAGTTACTTATTATTAATTTATTATCTTTAACATTTCCTTCTTTGGCCAATGACAGTGTATCTTTTATTGGCCCTGAAAAAAAAGTGATAAATAGCTTTCTCAAAACCCACAAGTCACTTTCAGAAAACTGCACATAAACTATCCCAGCATGTGTTCATTTATAATTCAAAATAATTATTGATACATGGGCTTTTAGCCTTTGTGTTTTACTTAGTAATAAATTTCAAAGCATTTGAGCAATATATTAATTAGTGAAAGAAGTGCATGTGTAAATTTTTCCTACACAAATTTAAATACATTAATAGCATCTAATATATATGTTAATGCAAACTCTCATAATTCCTACATTTTTATGAAGATCATGTTAAGAATTTACAATGTAGACAACTTTCACTGTTGCTTCAAATTACTGAATGAAAGACTTCACATTTTATTCAGGGAAGTGTAAGAATAAATACTGACTAAACAATTGGCTGACACAAACTTTGCATAATGACTGAAATGAAATGTTCAATTAAAAATAAAATGATAGCCTTGAATACTTTGTTCTTGAGATGTATCTGTTATCTATTTTTGGCTGTAAAGTCATGATGAATATGATGGCTAAAGCCACCTTAACCTTAACTGTTTTATTCTAGTATTAGAAAATAGTGGTATTTGCTTATCTAATGTGTTCCCTATGGTAACATTTATTCATCAACTTATCTAACAACTATGCAAAAGAGCAAAGAAAATGCAGTGAAAGATAGCACTAAAGGCATCAATCACAAAATTTGCCAATCTCTAAACAGTGTTTGGTAGTTTTCTAGCCATTAATGAATATATCTTTCTTCTACCAGTTTTAATTTTAATGTTCATGTTATTAATATAAAAAGAAATGTATGAAAAGAACTTGTTGAATTGGAGTTCTCAAAGTATACTTTTAATGGTTTTCAATGAGGTCATTTTTATTACTTTTAAGAACTACAAGAAGGGAGAGAGAGGGGCTGGAGAGATGGTTCAGTAGAATAAGTGATTCCCTGGCAAGCACAGTGGTCTGAGTTAAGTCCAGGTTCTGCAAAAAAAAAAAAAAAAAAAAAAAAAAAAAAAAAAAAAAAAAAAAAAAAAAAAAAAAAAAGTTGAGGAGAGAGAAAGATGAGGCAGAGATAGAGGTAGAGATGGAGGGACAGAGACAGACAGAGACAGAGACAGACAGAGAGACAGAGAGAGAGACAAAAGCAGAAAAGTTGAATTATTCTTTGGTACATAATAACATATACTTCATGGAATTTTTAATGAATAGTGTTGAAAATACTATATGATACGACTTATGGTTACCTAATGTTTCAAAGAAATTATTTCAGATCAGAATTGAATTGAAAATTTTGAATTATAAATTTAATCAAAAGAAAGTGTAAGGATATTATAATTTTTATATATAAACCAGAATGAGTTTCAATTACTATTCTCTCTAGTACATAATCTTTATTTAGTAAATAGGTTAAGATTTATTTTTTAGCAATATTTACATTTTCACATTCTGTAGAAAGTTTTTTTGTAGATAATATTATAACTTCAAATTCTTTTAAAGTAATAGTAACTAGACTCCCACAATCTATTACTATATTCTATACTTTCATTTATTTTTATCTAATTAATTTATGAATAAGTTTCATTTTTATGAGAGTGTAAGTTGCATCTGCATGCTCCACTTCTAAATTCTTTTAGCAGGAATAACCTTGTTCGTCAGAAAGTACTCACTTAAATAACTCATGTAATGAGTTTTCTAATTTTTTGACATTGAAGGTAGTACTTGAGTCTTCAAATAGCATGGAAATGCTCAGGTATATTTATAGCACAGCATAAATTTTTACTGTACATTTGAAATTATAAAGAAAAAATTTATATAACAAACACCTCATTCAGATGCAGGAGCTATATAAGTATTTTGCACTATTTTATGCTTTTATGATAAATTTGTTTCTATTTTGCCTATAATTTCAAATATTCATAATTTTAAATAAACTATATTTTGTTTATTTCTACAGTGCCTCATACCTAGTCACATTCCAAGTATGAAATGCTTTAATATCAAAAGGATGGTTGACAATATCCTTCATAGGCTCCCTTCCTGAAATGCTTATTCATAGGGCTATACTTCCTGAGCTCATAAGACCTTTGATTAAAATGCAGCGTTAGTAGAAAATGATATACATCACTGTCACAGCACTCTGTCTAAAAATTATAACTCATACCAAGTTATCTTCACTAGAAGTAAAAAAAAAAAAAAAAAAAAAAAAAAAAAACGCTTTTTCAAAATGTACTTGCTTAGGGCCAGCCAGATAGCTCAGTGGATTAAAGCGCCTCCTTAGGCAGACACAGGGACTGGGTATCCACCATGCACTGTGCCACCCTGCTCCCAGAGTGCGCTGGGATGGGTGAGACTGGGCATGGTGGTGTAAGCCTGTAATCCCAGCGCTTGGAAGACTGAAACAGGAAAACCACTAGGCTATTTAGTGAGACCCTGTAAACCCTGCACTAAATACATAAAAAAACAATTACTTGATTAAAAACCCACAACTAGAAGCTATTTTAATTCTCTAGTCTATAAATTTAGATAACCTTCCCAGGAGTCAAAATTCTTCATTGAAATTTGATGGACACAATTTAATACTAATGTTAAATAAAATTGCTAAAGAATAATAAATATGATGTTAGTTATTATAATTAAACTAACACTTTGCTTGTCAGACTAGAGTAAAAATTGAATATTTATTTCATTTTTATAAATCTAAGGACCAGCCAAGTTGCTCAGCATAATAAAGCCCTGCAGGCACCTGGGCCTGGGGTTCAATCCCCTGGCCCCAGAATGCACTGAGATTGTGAGATTGATCCTAGGAATTGGGGTGTGTGCCTGCAATCCCAGAACTTGGGAGGCTGTAAACAGGAGAATCACTGAGTCCAATCTAGTGTTGGGACCCTGAATACTCTGTAGACCCTTCTCTAAAATGTAGTAAGAAAATTAATTAAATAAATAAAATTCTATAAAAGATGATAAATAAGAATAATACACATTAATAAAGAATGTGCTTATGTTATTATTTTAATTGTTACTGAATACAAGCTAAAGTATGCAGCTTTAAAACATATTATTGACTTAAATAATGTAATATCTAATGTCAAATGTATTTTTATAATACTTGATTTTTCTTTTTTTCTCATTGATTCAATGAGGCTTGACAAATTCCTAAAGAAGGACAAATTATCAAAGTGAAGTCTCAAAATTTAAAATTGGTGTCATGGAAAACCCTAAACAGAGGCCCACAGTAACCCAAAGATTTTACATACATCGTAATTAGCATATGGCAATTAGCATATGGTACCCACTGCACTGAAGCTAACTTGGAAATAAATGGTTACACTCCTTTACTCAACAGACACTCTCAGTCCATACCACAAAGGCGTCAAAGAAGCGCTGCACTGAAACAGATTTACAAAGGCAGGGACAGCTTGACTAGGCAGCCGTCATCCTTCTTAGGCCCTATGCTAAGAAAAGAATCAGCTCTTCCTGTTAGTTTTGCCACTCCCACTGTTCACAATGTGCAAGGAACCGCTTAGACTTCCAGGCTTCAGGGGCCTCTTGTCAATGAGAACTGACTCAAAGAAGTTCCCAAGAGAGGGCTCCGCCTCTGAAACATTTTATGGATTCTGAAAAGTCAGGATCTTGTTACTTTCAAACATTATTTCTAAATTTATGCATGATGATTTAATTTAGCAAATTGGGTTATGCAGCTTTTAAATAATCAAAAAGATTTATACTTAAATAACTGCTAATGGTTATAAAGATTTTAATTTCTTAGGTAGGTGATTTGTACCTTTAAATATCAGCTGCCTTGACTATATTTTAAAAATGCCCAAGTTGATTTTAATAAGCATGAGAAACTTCTACATCTTGCTCAAATGTATAAAACTTATTGCTTCTGGCACTATAAATATGGAAAGTTTTTAAAATCATCTCTGAAACATGTCTTTATAACTTTTGGTATGACTAAGGATGTCATAATAAAACTAGATAAGAAGAAATCCTGCTAATTCAAATCGGGCAATACATTAGGAAAGAATTTCAGCCAAAAGAAGATTGACAGTTGCTGTGTTGGGAGAAAAATGAAGTTACTAAGAATATCTCAGTTAACAGTGGCATTCTTAGCAAAAGTATTTAAAGTATATTGGATTTGTATTCATATATGTTGGGACAGCAAAAAAGAAAGAGATGCCTAAAAAGGCTTTGAATGTGTAACATATAAAAATGTAAGATGCTTAAAATTTCATATCATCCATATAGTTAAGTCAGAAAACATGTATGGTTACATAAATTAAATGAAGCTTTTGCCAAAAATAAAATTTGCTTGTCATTTTAATCACTGTGTTATAGGATCCATCTGAAAATTCCTCAGAGAAATTTTAGGAGTTGGTTTTAGAATCATATCTAATGGACAAGTTTGATATATTCTCTTCGAATTAATACACACTTTTAACTAAATTTTCAGAAAGTCTTGGGAAAGTGAATTGATGGCTGTATCCCATTCAGCCGTATGAGCCTCTGAATAAGGAAAATGAGGCTCTGAAAATCTCACAGCGGCAATGTGAGGAACCCAAGAGAGAAAAGCACAGAAATATCCGGGGTTAAAACGACCTGATTAAGACAATGTTCAAGGAATGTCATTTTCTACTGTATTTCAGGGAAAGATTCTAATTTCTTATTATATGAATCATATGGAAAACCTGTAAGTCCATCCATATTTGTATATAACCTCAGAAAATCAAGAATTCAGATAAACACCCCAAGGACACAAATTAATGAGTCTAAAGCCCAAGATTTACCTCAAGGGTTCAAATCTGAAGTGAAATCATCTTTTCCTATTTGTCAAGTCTCCATATTTAAAACATAGTATCCAAGGAGAAGGTTTATTTTTTCTTTAATTGCTAAATCTTCTGAAATGTTACTTTGTTTTTGTTTTTGCTTTTTTTTTTTTTTTTTTTTTTGGTATCTTAGGAAAAGGTCCACAGTGTGCAGGGTCTCACTACTAGATCGGACTTAGTGATCCTTCTGTTTACAGCCTCCTAAGAGCTGGGATTACAGGCCCGTGCCACCACACCCAGTCTCAAACACTATCTCAGCAAATTCTGGGGCAGGGCCTGCACAGTAGGCCCGTGAAATGTTAGTTTGTTAGGGCAAAGTTGATAGTGTAACATCATCCTAGCTGTTATTTCTTCTTAGAAACATACAAAAATAAATTTAAAATTCACAGTTTATGACTAATATGAAAAATGTTATCAAAGCTGAAATAATGTTGTAAAATCATAATGTGCACCTGATATTTATCAGCAGGATGATTCCCCATATATGCCTTGAATTCTTTGCAAATAAATTGAAGTTCGAGTTGGTGGGCTGATGAAATAATGCTCATGTTTCTCACCACATTTTTCTGAAGATGTCAGGAAAAATGTATTTTGAAAGTAACGTATTTAAAACTGTGCACAAGCACATAGATCTACCTTATTTAAGCAAATGATAATAAGTTGTGATGCAATACTATTCTATCCCTCTTATTTTCCAGGAAAATCAGAATAATCACAAGAGTACTCCACTTGTTAAAATCCCATTCCTGTTTTCTACCTCAATTATTAAAAGCTTGATAGCTTTTAGTAATTAGTAGCATCTGAGTCATTTGCTCAAGATTCCAGTGCTGACCCTGCACCCAATATGAAGCTAGAGCTGATAATTAATACTCCTGACCGCCATGCTTCCTGGGATTGGTGGTGTGTGCAGGCACTTGAGCACTCCTTTATAGTTAAGTAAAAACAAGAAGCTCTTGTAGGGAGGCTAACGCATGACAGCAAATCCAGGTGTTCAGAAAGGAATTTGAATGCACTCTTGATAAATATGTAAATAATAAATATTTGAGGAGATATAGATGTTTAGCCTGCTATATTCATTTATATTTTTTATTCACATTAATATTCATCTTTAATTCCTTGTGTTACTTGTTCTATTCTCAACATACATTTCTCTGCATATGTTTTTTGGTTTTGTTCTTTTTTGGTTTTTGCTAACTTGAGATGGGGGAACATCTTTGTTAGCTTTCATCCCTCCTCTCTCCCATTGTTTCATTGAGTCCAAGTCAACTCACTGAAACAAAATTATGATGCCCTATTGCCATAGGATAGTCACATATTTTTGTCATTTTAGTATGCAGCTATTTTTCTTCAAATACATCATTAAGTATAAAGTAACTTTTGTTTCTTAACAATTTTCTTAGGCCAGCCAGATAGCTCAGGGGATTACGGTGCCTGCATGCTTAGCCAGGCTCAGGAACCTGGGTTTGAACCCCAGTGTGCTGTGCTGGCCTTACCCCTAGAGAACACTGAGACCCTAATTGAGACTGGGCATGGTGGTGTGCACCTATAATCCTAGCACTTGGCAGGTTGAAAACAGGAGAATCACTACGAGTCTGACATGTGTAGTAAGACCTTGTAGACCTAATACTAAATACATTAAAATTCTTAATTTTTTCTTATATCTGTAATAACTTACATGAAATAGGTAACTAAATATTTCCTTTAAACAACTCTCATGAGCAAATACTTATTGAAAATCTTGATGAACATGTTCAGTTTGGTGAGTTTGACCCATGCAAGTACAGTAGGCTTTTAGATCACCTTGGTTTATTTTTCAAAAGGTTTTTCTTTCTCTATTACTGCTTAAGTTTGATGTAATTTCTTCAAATTCTCAGAGATTTAAAGTATTAAATTGTTCTCCTTTTGATTCTACATTGTTCTTTTCACTTAATTGAAATGGTTAAAATATATGAAATATGTTTAAGTTTGTACATTCACTCAAATGTATAATGATTAAGCCGTGTGTAAGCCTGTGCACACACATGTCTCTGTGCATGTGTAGCTTCTGTAGAGTGTCACAGGAAAATTATTTTGTCTCTGGCATAACTTTTCCTGCAGGATTTCTCTTTCTATGCATGTATGTTATTTTAACTACATTAGCAGATCAAATATTTAAGCATTTGATACTATGCAAATATGAAATCAGAAGCTAGTAAAACTATATATCTATACAGATGGCCAAATTTTTGAGACAAATGTTACCTTCAACAATTATAATCTATTTTATGAGAAAGATAGAGCTGTGTTCCTGGACCTCTGTAAAACAAAGGAAAACTAGCTTTCATTGGAGAGTTGTAAAACTGACTTTAAAAAAATATCTATCTGCTAAAATGGCTATTACGCATATATAGAAGTATGCATCATTTTTTTTCAGTGATACGAACAGCTTTTTACTGAACAGTAAATATTTGTAGTCGGTGTTCTCTTCACTGTTATATGTCCATTGACAATTTGCTAAACTTTCGCTGGGGTGACTTGGCCCTGCCTGCAGATAAGGAGCTGTGACCTATGGCTGGCGTGCTGTCGATTCACCTCAACCACCCTAGACCATTCATTTCCTTTGAAAAGATCACATACTTTGGTATTTGAAACTATAGGACTGGGTGACTTCTAGGTGTTATGCATCATTCTTAAAGAACATATTTTAGAACTCAGAATAATTTTATATGTTCTTAGACAGTGAAATACATGATTTTATATTAAAGTAGAAACCATTACAATTGCAGCTGAAATATTTCAATATCTAGACACAAGATTATTTGTATGAAAGCTCTCATTTTTAAGCTGAAAAATAAAATAGAAGCACCATTCTTTCCCCATAGTCTGCTATGATATTGAGTAAAATTACTAGCAGGAACCGTGTTAGAATTTACTGTGCAATGCCTGACATGCCTCCTTTTGTCATGGAAACTTACAGCACCATCAGTGAGCTCCTGAGCCTTCTGCTCATATTTATGTAGATTTGTCTTGATACTCGACTCCAAGAATTCTGTTATCAGAACTTTTAAAAACTGTATGTGTTCTAAATTTTAACTTTAAATAATCTGGTATATTTTCCAATATGCCCATTTCACAAAATACAGTAATAGTTATTATAAGGGAAAACAAATAGAATTTATCCTAAGATTATTTTATTTGTTTAATAATTTATAAAGAAAAGTAACATTACTCTTTCCTATAAACAATATAATGAAAAAGTGACTGGCTAGAAGTAGATTGCTTTTGAAAAAAGTAAGTCACTGAAACAATGACCACAGCTCGATTTATAATATCTTCACTTAGAGTGAATGTTCTCTTCCACAAGATTAGGGCCTCAATTTACTACTTATCTGTCCATTTGACCTGTCTGTGTCTGCCTATCTAATCTAATCTAATCTAATCTAATCTAATCTAATCTAATCTAATCTAATCTAATCTAATCTATATCATCATGTAAAACCCTAAAGATAGAATGAATATGAGGCAATATTACCTAAAATTTACTGAGTGGTGGCTATAGGCTAAATATGCACACAACAATTGTACCTATTTATTGCAAAGCAGCCACCCCCAAACTCAGTGGACTAGAAATGGTAAGAATTTAAGATCATAGATATTATAAATATCCTGAGTAGATCACTATAAAATTTTAAACATAATCAAAGCATCAAATTATAAACCATAAATATGCACATAAATTAGTAATATACAAAAGTTTGTTATTCCTCTCCAGTTCAGTGGTTTGGCAATGTGGGATTTAGGGCTTTGTTGACTTTACTGGGGCTTATTTTACAGATTGGAGACTTGGATAAAGATGAATAAAATGTTAGAGACCTTTTGTGCTCTTGCACTGTTTTCCATGTGTGCTCTGGTCAAGCAGATAACTCAAGCTTTTCTGTACATACTCTTCTGCTTGCAACAGTGTCTACTGCTTTGTCCAAAGCAGGTTACCAATTGTTATGGATCCTGTTGTGTCCTTTCAAAGGGATGTGTTGAAATCTTGACCTTATTGAAAGAGCTAGGCAAGGCAAATTATCCCTTACAACAATACAATTTCTCATATTTTTCATTCATTTTTCTGCCTCTTTTTTGTATATTCTATTACCTGTGTAAATTTTTTTTAGGGATGAACAAAACAAATAAAAATCAAAATAGACCTCTAATACTCTTGCTATATGATATGAAAACAGATAATTGTCAAATATAATGTCTTAAATTTACTTTTAGGTGTTGTATATTAGTGATATACACTGATACTTTCTCTTTTTTTGGGGGGGGAAACTGAGGATTGAACTCAAGCACTCAATAAGTGCTTGCCAGGGAAGCACTTATTCCACTGAGATACCTCCCCAGCCCCTACACTGATACTTTAAAAAGTCACAACTTCTAAACATATGAGTATTTCTGGGCATGATTTAAATCTAAAAATCATTTAAAAAATTGATAAAAATCATTTTAAAAATTGACAGTGTCTAACATTTGTAATTCAAAATTTTACTTTAAGTTTCTTTAATGTTTATTATTTTCTTTAAATTGCTAAGCAACTAATTGCACTGTATATAATATTTTGCTTTTCTATTGATAGAAAACAAAGATGCATTATCTATGCCATTGTCATAAGCACTATTTGTATAATACATGTGTAGCAGGGACAGGGGTTTAATTCCCTTCACCAAGTGCTGTACCAGCCCTGTACCGAGGCCCACTAAGCCAGCCACCAAGACCAGGCTTAGTGAAATACATCTGTAATCCCAATGATAGGAATGCTGAGAAATGGGAGGATCACCATGAGTCTGAGCTGCATAGTAAGATCCTGTACTCTACACATAAAAATAAATAAATGTGCAATGGCACTCATGATTAAACTCCCCATGCAAAAAACATCTCATCAAATAACAGTCATTTTTGTCTTATTATTTAGAAGAAGCAGAATAATGTTGTCTCGGTAAGAATCAAGAAAAATTAGCACTCCAACCCTATCAAGGAGAGGACTGAATAAACAACTGAGAGGGAGCCTGTGGGTAAGGGTTGGAGAGTGGGTTTCCTGGGTGGGGCTCTGATATAGTTCAGCTATAGTATTCCTCAGAGGTTATCTGCTCCAAAAAATGGACTTCTACCTTTCCTCTTTCATGCCACACTCTTCCCTCTGCTTTTTTCTAGATTCATTGGATTATATCCTAAATAAATCAGCTTCTCTTAAAGTTCTTGTCACATGCTTTTTGAGGAAAGTAATGATGCAATTTTATGACAGATATTCCTATATATAATGTCTGCAAATTTAATTAGATTTGTGGTAGTAATGTATGCATACAACCAATGTGAAATATAGGATTATTGTGCCGGACCCATATTAGCATTAATTAAATTCTGTTACTACTGGAATAGAATTAGCAGTGATAGCAGTCATGTGACCTTCCAGTACCTCCCACTACTGTATGCCCCCAAAGACTCAGTATTTATTAATGATTACAACATCTGGTGGAAGAGGTTTCTGTCTCTCATTCCAACCTTACAGAGCATCTTACAAAAAAGGATTTATTAGTTCAAGAATATTTATTATTACATAATAATTTTGGAATTAATACTACAATATCTTTCTAAAATGCATATATTGAGTATATTGAATGAAATTTCATTGTTCATAACAACTTAGAAAAATAGACATCCTCCCACTATATCTGTCCATATAGGAATAATGTTTATAGTGTTTTCTGTTCTGTTAACAATATAATTTAATAGGGTTTAAAATGCCAGCTAAGCCTTTCTTTACTCTCTTCCAGGGCCTGTGTGTGAACAGTAAGTATTCACCCTGCTACAAAGAGCCTCCAGCACATATTTACAATCTAATTTTCATTCTTCATAAAGTTATCATTTTAGTTGATTTTCCAAAATGATGTCTCTATATGTCAACTTAACTGTATAAATCTTCACTGTTCATGTTCAATAATATCATAAACTAAGCCTTGTAGGCTTATTAATATATTTTATATATTTTTTTCCTTTCATTTTATTGAAGTACAAATATAAATCAGACAGTTTCAAGACACCTTAACAATACAGATTCGATAAATTAATACATTCAAACTGTTTTCATAATGTTTTGGTATTGCACAAAGTGCATACATGATTTCATATTTACAGATATTATTTTAGCAGGTATCTCTTACCAGTGAATTAAGAATGTAGCTGCTTACTTATCTTATTTTTATACATGAATTATATCAAAAATTCAATAATTGTTTTCCTAGTGGATGACCATAGTATTAGAAGCCAACATAATATCCTGTCCAACCACCATTAGTGCAGATCTTGCCCCTCACAGAATTATGTAGAAGCACAGCGTTATCTATCCCAACTGTACTCTCTATACACACACATCATGATTTTTTCTTTCTACAACCCTTCCTTTGTCTACACCTGTCAAAAGTGGGCACTCCATTGACATTCAACTAACTTAGGTGCTTGAACTCCACAACACAATCCAATACCGTCCAGCATTCTACAACCACAGTGAGTTACTCAAAGAAATTGTCTACCATAGCCATTTACAGCTCAACTTAATATTATGGCCTCACGATGTATACTTCACTTTTATACTTTTCTGCTGGTTAAGACCTAAGTAGATCAAGACTTATATACCAACACATGAACTTTATATTTCCTATGTGGTCAGTGAAGTCCTCTCAGGGTTTATCTTGTACTCCTGTACATTATTCTGTAACAGTTCCTTTGTCTGTGTCATCCATGTGGATGAGGCAAGGCCAATGCTTGACCAGTTTGCTCTCTTTGAGAGCTTGAGAGAAAGTTTTCTCTTCATGTGACTCTCCCCACGCACACTTTAGAACTTCAATCCCTTTCCTCTGTGGCTCCTTAATCTCCTTGTTCAGAAAATTTGGAGCTCACCTGAGTTTCATGATGTTGCAGTACAGGTTCTCCTATGTCCTGAGTCTTTGCTGACCTTGAAAGGCTAGAGCCAAAATGTTGGCTGGCCTTGTGGCTCTTCTATTTCTCCAACTCTGACTTGTAATCTTAGGTTGTTAACCATCCAGAAGAAAAGCTGATTAGTATCCTGCAGCATATGCCATTCACTATGCCTTATCTGACTCAATTGATTTTACTTGTTGTACGTTACTTTTTGTATTTCTGCTTTTCGCTTGTTATACTAGGGAAAATATATGATATTTACATATGTGTGTCTGGTTTATTTCACTTATGAGTATATGTTCAAGTGGCATCCACTTCAGTATAAATGCTTCAAACTTATCATTCTTAATAGCTGAGTAATACTCCATTATATAGAAATACCACATCTTTTTCAGCCATTCCTCATGTGATGAACAACTTGGTTGTTTCCAAGATTTTGCTATCACACATTGCGCTGCTATAAACTTAGGTACACATATATCTTTATGATACAATGTATCCAGATCCTTTGGGAAAATTCCCAGTAGGCAGATAGCCTGCTTGAATGGGATTTCTAGTCCTACTCTTTTGAGGAGTCTCCACACTGACCTCCAGAGTGGCTGAACCAGTCTACATTCCCACCAGCAGTGGAGAAGCGTTCCCTTTTCCCCACAACCTCTCCAACATTTGTTGTTGGTTGATTTCCTTATGATAGCTATTCTTTCTGGAGTGAGATGATATCTCAGGGTTGTTTTTATTTGCATTTCACAAATGGCTAGCGATGTGGAGCATTTTTTCATATATTTATTCGCTTCTTTAATTTTGTCCTCTGAGAAGTATGTATTCATCTCAGATGCCCATTTCTGAATTGGGTCTTTAAATTTGAGGGCCCTGTTATATCTTAGTTCTTTATAAGTTCTAGACAGTAGTACTCTGTCTGATTGCTTACTAGTTAGGATTTTTTCAAAGTTTGTGGATTGTGTTTCACTCTGTTGACAATTTCTTTTGATGTGCAGAAGCTCCTTAAGAAGAGTTGATCCCATTTGTTGATTATTTCAAGAGCTTCCTGTGCGAATATATGTTTGTTCATGAATTCTTTACCTACCCCTATGTCTTCAAGAGTTCCTCCTACTTTTTCTTGCAGGAGATTGAGTGTTTCTGTTTTAACGTTTAGATCTTTAAACCATTTTGACTTTACCTTAGTGCATGGTGATAGAGCTGGGTCAAGTTGTAGTTTTCGGCATGTAGAAAGCCATGTTTTCCAACACCATTTGTTAAATAAGCTACTTTTCTTCCAGTGAGCTTGTGTAGCCCCTTTGTCGAAGATAAGATGGCTGAGTGTTTTCATAGATGCCTCTGCATCTTCTAATCTATTCCACTGATCCTCAGGTCTATTTTGCTGCCAATACCATGTTGGTTTTATCACAGTGGCTTTGTAGTATAATTTCAAATCAGGAATTGTGATGCCTCCTGCCTTGTCTTGATTTGCCAAGATTGCCTTTGCTATTCTAGGTCGTTTGTGGTTCCAAATACATTTTAGGATTGATTTCTCTATATCTGGGAGGTATGTTGGTGGTAGTTTGATAGGGATTGCATTGAATCTGTACAGCAATTTTGGGAGTATGGCCATCTTCATGATGTTGGTTCTTCCTATCCAGGAGCATGGAATATCTTTCCATTTTCTGAAATCCTCCATAATCTCTTTTCTTAGGGTGTTGTAATTTTCCATGAAAAGATCTTTGACTTCCTTGGTTAAGTGAATCCCAAGGTATTTCATTATCTGCGGTGCTATTGTGAAAGGTATTGTTTCTATACTTTCCCTTTCAGTGTGTTTGTTATCTGTATAGAGGAATGATATTGACTTTTGAGTATTGATTTTGTATCCTGCTATGCTACTGAATTTCCCTATCAGTTCAAGTAGTTTCTTGGTGGAATTTTTGGGGTCTTCCAAGTAAAATATCATGTCGTCTGCAAATAGTGATAATTTAAATTCTTCTTTTCCTATTCTTATTCCCTTTATTTCTCCCTCTTTTCTAATGGCTGTGGCTAAGGATTCTAAGACTACAATGAATAGGAGGGGTGATAGAGGACATCCTTGTCTTGTACCTGATTTAAAAGTAAAAGATTTCAGTTTTTCCCCATTTAGGATTATATGAGCTTTTGGGTTGTCATAGATGGCTTTTATCAAGTTAAGATAGATCCATCTATTCCAATTTTCTGTAGGACCTTGAACATGAATGAGTGTTGGATTTTGTCAAAGGCTTTCTCTGCATCAATTGAGATGATCATATGGTTTTTAGATTTCAGTCTATTAATATAGTGTATTACATTTATAGATTTTTGAATATTGAACCATCCTTGCATCCCTGGGATGAATCCTACCTGGTCATGGTGTATGATCTTCTTGATGATTTGCTGTATTCTATGTGCCAGGATTTTGTTGAGTATTTTTGCATCTATGTTCATAAGGGAGATTGGCCTATAGTTCTCCTTTTTGGTTGTGTCCTTACCTGGTTTTGGAATGAGTATTATACTTGCCTCCAGAATGATTTTGGGAGGACTTGTTCCTTTTCAACTTCGTGGAAGAGTTTGTGGAGTGTGGGGATTATATCTTCTATAAATTTCTTGTAGAATTCAGCTGTGAATCCATCAGGCCCTGGACTTTTCTTTGTCGGTAGGCTTTTTATTATGTTTCGAATTTCATTGGCTGTTATCGGCTTATTGAGAGTTGTAATATCTTCTTGATTCAGTTTTGGTAATTTGTACCTTTGAGGAATCTGTCCATTTCTTCTGTGTCTTCTATTCTGTGAGTGTAAAGATTCTCGAAGTAACTATTGATAATCTTTTGAATTTCCACTATGTCTGTGGTGATTTCACCCTTTTCATTCCTTATCGCTTGTACTTGAATTTTCTTTTGCCTCTTTTTGATGAGGTTGGCAAGAGGCTTATCAACTTTATTTAGTTTTTCAAAGAACCAACTTTTTGATTTGTGGATTCTTTGAACTGTTTTTTTCAATCTCAATTGAGTTAATATCTGCTCTAATCTTTATTTCTTCCCGTCTTTGCGCTCTGGGTTTTGTTTGCTCTTCTTTTTCTAGTTGTTGGAGGTGCAACATTAATGTGATAATTTGGTCCCTTTCTGTTTTCCTAATGTGTGAGTTCATAGCTATTATTTTCCCTCTAAGAACTGCTTTCATCGCATCCCATAAATTCCAGTAAGTTGTACTTGAATTTTCATTGAATTGTAGATATTGTTGAATTTCTTGTTGAATTTCTTCTGCGACCCTTTGATTGCTGAGTAGGGTGTTGTTTAGTTTCCATGAATTTAGTGGGTTTTTCTGGTTTCTTTTGTCATTTATTTCCAATTTCATTACATTGTGGTCAGATAATATGCATGGGATAATTTCTATTTTCTTGCATATACTTAGGCATGACCTCTGGACTAGTATGTGGTCTGTTTTGGAAAATGACCCGTGCGCAGCTGAAAAAAATGTGTATTCAGCTGTGGTTGGGTGGAACACTCTGTATATGTCCATTTGTTCCCAACTCTGATTCAGTTCTGCTACTTCCTTGCTAATTTTTTGTCTGGTTGACCTATCTTTTTGAGATAAGGGTGTATTAAGATCTCCTGTTAAGATTGTGTTTTTAGACATTAAGGTTTTCATGTCCCTTAAGATTTGTCTTACATAGTTGGGTGCTCCTGTGTTTGGTGCATAGATATTTATGAGTGTTACTTCTTGCTCTTGAATTATTCCCCTGACCAATATATAGTGGCCTTCTTTGTGCCGTTTGATCATTCTTGGTTTGAAGTTGAGACTGTCTGAGAACAGAATTGCTACTCCTGCTTTTTTCTGAGGTGCTGGGGCATGTAGTATTGTTTTCCGTCCTTTGACTTTGAGCCTATGAATGTCCTTTTGTGTTAAGTGTGTTTCTTGTATACAGCATATTGTTGGATTTTGTTTCCGAATCCACTGTGCCAGTCTATTTCACTTAATTGGAGAATTGAGTCCATTTACATTTGTGGTTATAATTGAAATGTGCTGACTTATGTTTGTCATGATATTTAGCTGGTATTGTTTATTCCTTTGTAGCCTGTATTTATTTGACTGTCCTGTTTATGGGTTCCTTCCATTCTCTTTCATGGAGTTCTGGTCATTGTGGTCTCTCTCTAGAAAGTCTTTCAGCAGCCTGTGAAGGGATGGCTTTGTCATCATGAAATTCTTCAGTTGTTCTTCGTCATGGATGTATTTCACTTCTCCATCAAACTTGAAAGAGAGATTTGCAGGGTATAGTAGTCTGGGCTGGAATTTGTTTTCGTGTAGGACTTGAAGAACTCTGCTCCATGCTCTCCTTGCCTTCATTGTTTGTGTAGAGAAGTCGCCTGTAATTCTGATGGGTTTTCCTTTGAATGTGAGCTCCTTCTTCTCTCTAATACCTTTCAGTATATTATTTTTGTGCTGGCTTTCTGCGATCTTAACTATTATATGTCTCTGTGTGTTTCTTCTTGGCTTGAGGTTATTTGGTGTTCTGCATGCTTCGGTGACCTTAATGTTAGATTGTTTCCTCATATTTGGGAGGTTTTCTGCGATTATTTCTCCCCAAATTCTTTTATGTCATTTGTATTGACTCCTTCATTCTCGTTGATACCAATTATTCTCACATTGTTCATTCTGGCGTCATCCTGCAGGTGATGGATTACTTTTTCCTGCATTCTTGTTGTTTTTAAGAGATCCTTTCTCACCTTTTCACTAGCTGCTCTGGCATCTTCAAGATCTGAAACTCTGTCTTTGCCTTCACTCAGACGGTTTTGTAGACTCGTGATTGCTATTTTTAGTTCTTCTATATCTCTTTGACTGTGTTTCATTTGTTTTATTTCTTTTCTGTATTGCTCATTCAAGGAATCCATCATATTTCTGATCTCCTCAATTTTTTTATCCATGTCTTCTTTAGAGGTAGTCATTAATTCTTTTTCTGCTGTGTTTCTTCCAAGTTGGATTTCCTCTGTATATTTCTGGACTTCTTTCGGTATTTCAGATCCTATGACTTCAAAGAGTTCTTTTTGATTTCAGAAGTTATTTCTGCTTTGAGTTCCTCATGTTCTTTCTGCTGTTGTTTCTTTGCTTCAGATGCTGTTAATTCATATATATCAGCTGCAATAGTGCTCTCTGCACTTGGTCTGGGTGAGCATAGTTTTTCCACCCAATGTTTCTGGAATTCATTCTTTATTTCAGATACTATGTATTCAAATATTTCTTTTTTTCATTTGGGGAATTACTTCTCGTTTTATTTCCTCTATAGCTTTCTACTGTTGTTCCTTTGCTGCTGTATCTGTTAGTTCATTCATTGCAGCTGAGCTAGTGTCCTCTGCCCTTCCTGATGGACTCGAGGTCTGGGATTGCATTTTTCCCCTTCTCTTTGTCATTTTGTATAGCACTGACCTTTGACCTTTGGTGTAGAGCTTTGGTGTAGCTATACCTTAGCTTGTTATGAGATTCGGGTGCCAGTCTATTAAGTTTGAGATTTTCCAGGTATGCCTATCCTGTGTCCAGCTGTTGTGTTCAGTTCCTTTTTTGCTGCAGCTCCTTTGGTTCCCCTCTGTTGGTTCCTGGGGTAAGCCCTCCTGTGTCAGGCAGGGCATTCCCCAGATGGGCAGGCCTGGGCTTTGGTGGGTCTTCTGGGCTCACAAAAGGATAGTGGATAATCTTATTCACTGAGTAGACTGTACTGGGTTGGCCAGCCTGTGCTGGGTCTGGGTCTACAGGCTGTAACCCAAGAAGGCTGGGAAAGGTCCCTCTGGTGCAGTGGGCCTGGAGCCCTCATTCACAGGCCAGGCTGTGCTGGGTTTCTGTCCATAGCGTGGGACCGTGGATTGCTGAGATGTGTCCCTCCAGCGTGGCAGGCTTGGAGTTGTCACTCCAGGCCGACCAGCACTGGGGCTGTGGTGTGGGACCGGTAATCACCTGGAAACGTTCCTCTGGCACAGTGTGCCTGGAGCTATCACTGGGCCCTGGGGGGTGGGGGCAGGTAATCCCTGGGAAATGTCTCTCGGGCATGGTGGGCCTGGAGTTCTACATTCACTGACCTTTGATGCCCAGAGAGTCGGGGAAATTCCCACTCAAACAGTGGGCTTTAGGTCAGGGAATCCGGGGAGCTGTTGGTGAGTGGGTCCTGAGGTTTCAGGCCAGTCACTGGCTTGGAGGGGTTGGGGACAGGGATCCACGTAGCGTGCATGGGAAGAAGCCAAAGGCTCTCCCTCAGACTCACCACACTCTCACTGATCTGGGAAGCCTGGTGAGTCCTGTAAATTCGCTCTTGCTGGGAGAGCTTGGCGCGGGATCCAGGAAGCCGCTGGAGTCAGCCACTGTCTCAGGTCAGTCTCTGGCTGGGCGTCGTGGGCGGAATCGAGTAGACGACTGGTGTTGGTCTTGCTGTCTCGGGAGGTCCCTGAGGGCGCGGGCTGGATGGAGGAAGATGGCGGAGTCAGCTGTGCTGTCTCTGGCCGGTCTCTGGGGCTGGGTGGGTGCGGGTGGGATGGAGGAAGATCTTTATATACTTTTTAATATTTTATGTTCTACATTAGACAATAGGTTCTTATGCTGATGCTACATAAACAAATTTACTTCACAAATTCTCCTAGAAAACGAAGTATGCCAATATGTTCAAAATAATAATTAATGATTATACAAATAAGACAAAAATCAAGTTATTCTTCTCTGACCAATAAATGTGCTGATCTCAGTATAGTATAGCATTCTTATTATTCATTTATCACTATTAGTAAGAAACCTAACACTAGTTTTATTGACATTCAGACATAATTATCATAATTTATTCTAGCTAAAACCCAGATTAGGTAGTTGTGCTATTTATATACATGGGAAAAAACTTTCCACCAAAATTAAGTGCTCTTCATCTCTCACCTACTTTCCTCAAAAGCTTTTTAATGAATCATCTACATTTTCAATTTCTTCTCTTTGCCTTTCTTTACTTTAACTACTTCATGACATGACTGAGTTTCGTGAAGAGGAGAGATCAAATCTGCTAGCTCAGTGAGCCCACCGCACCGTCCCTGGTGTCACTTCACCCTGCTTTGTGGCTGCTATGGAAGGCAGGTAAAGCAAGGACATGTGACCACAACTTGCATTTTTGATCTCTAGATCTCAAGGCTGATCATTTTTAATTAGATCTTATTTGGGGGGAAATATGGATGGATTCCGTTTACAAAAATATGCTGGAGCCAAGCAATTAAGGTTTTTGTATTTCTTGACAGAGGAACAATCTCTATTACAACTCCCCCAACACACAAACACCCCACACACTTTTATAGGGCTCCTTTATAAAAGTAAATAATTTAGAATGACAGAAAGGAGGGAAAAAATAAATTCTAAGTTGCTAAAAAATATTTAAGAGATCATTTTGATACATATGAACTCCAATATTGCTGTCGGATCATCATCACTAAGAATCATCATTCTTGCCAGAGAAGATCATCAATGCATTTCAAAGGGTTAGCTTGACTTTTTTTGTACACTCTAACCTCAGTTTTTCTCTCCCTCTTCCTCATATTCCCTATCATAAATTGCTATGATGGATTAGCATTTCAAATAGTCTCAAGAAAAGTACAGTAATATACTGACTGCTGTTTACATGACAAATACTAAATTGTGATTTACACATTGTCTTACTCCAATCAGACTTCTATGTACAAAACATCTTAGATGGGATAACTCAGAAAAAAATCAGTAAAATAATGGCTCTCAGGAAACCCAAGATCAACTCACTACAAGATTTGGTTTCTGATGAGGTCGTGTTAATCATAGCAAGTGTTTTCTGATGCTCAGATGAAAGAAGGTAAAGGAAGCTCTTTTCAACTTCTTTTGTGGATCACTGAGACTATCTCTACAAGGACCCCATAATATAATCACTCTCACAAAACTTCTGCCTTTTAATATTATTCTGAATATTAATTTCTGACACATCTATTTATTGTATTTTTATGGGGGAAGGGTCTACAGGGTGTTCAGGGTCTCATTACTAGATCCAACTCATGGTGATCTGCCTGTTTACAGCCTACCAAGATCTGGGATTACAGGCACGCCACCACATCCAGTCTCAATTGCAGTCTCAGCACACCCCAGGGGCGGGGCTGGCACTGGAGGCCCTGGGATTGAACCCCAGCTCATGCACTTGCTTGCAGATGCTTTAATCTGCTGAGTTATTTGGCCGGCCCTACGACATATGAAGTTAAAGGAAATATTATCATCAGGATCATAGCATACATACCTTATAAAGCTACATAATACAAAAATGTGTTATGCATAGTAATAAAACTATGAAGTTTTTCTAGGCACTGATCTATGAAGTTTACGTGCTCTGATCTCTCAATACCTAGAACAAACTCACATGTCCCTGACATTGTTTTCATCATGTCATAGAAACTGAGGGAACAATAATAAAGTGGCTCAAATAGGTCACATTACTAGAAAGTGGTGGAGTAAAATGTAAAGTAAATGATGTGGTTCAGAGTCAGTATTCTAAGGTACTAGGCAGTTCGATCATTTCATCTAAATTTCTTGATATTTAATGTTCCCAACAGCCTGACAATGTAAATAATGACAGTGCACTCACTGCACCTGTGAGCAAGCCCAAGTATTTAAGATGTTCCAGCTCTTTCTAATGAGCACATATATACAAAGTTCTAAAATACACCTAAAGGTGCTCATCTTTACAACACTTCTATTAATAGCTCTTGTTTAAAATGTACTCTATAGACTATTGCAATACAAATATGTCTTCTAGAAAATATCTTCATGATATTAAAAGCAAGAATTTCATTAATTCTCATGTATTTTCAAAATGCAATATGCTGTCATTGTTCATATTGGTATATGCAGTTTCCTGTTTAAAAATAAAATTCAAATTGATACAAAGACATCCACATTGAACAATACAGGTGATTTTGAACAAAGTGTCATCTCATAAAGAGAGATTTCAGAAATTATTATTAATTTCTTTTACTATCAAAATATTATAGGATTATACACCATAGTTATCCTGAAGATGACATTTGATTTGGTAATTAAGATTTGATCTAAAAATTATAAATAGATATCAAAAAATACAAGATTATTTTTATCATGATGAGTACAAAGCCAATTTTTTAAAAAGAGGCAATTGTCTAAACCACAGAGGCTTTTCATTTGTAACTTTAGGCATTAAAATTTAGGCAAACATAGTTACTGTGCTAAATTTTAAGTGTCTGAGATCTGCTGTGAAACAAATATAATTCATTTCTGATAAATTGTTTTAAAACATTATTCTTTAAGCTTTCTTTTTTTTTCTTGAGATACAGAATTTTCTTTAGAAAGTGTTCAAGGTAGAAAAAGACCTTGTCAAGAAAGACCAGGTGGAAAATGATTTCCCAACAAAATGGAAGCTTAGGACAACAGAAGTCTAAAAGGTACAAAAAGAGACAGCACCATGGCTGTTGGAGCAATGGCTAGTTACTTGCATCTTCTGACATTGTTAATCACGGGATCTGGGTTTTCCTCTCACTTCCACACAGAGCATTCACTACACAACAATTTTATTATAAAATACCTGTGTGCTACACACATTTTAGGACAAGGTACCACCAGAAACAAATCGATACAAACACAGTGGGGGCTTAACAATCTCAGTAGTGCAGGATTCTGCCAAACAATGGGGCTGAGTAGGCATTATTCTTTAATACAGAAATTTTCCTGGAGATGATACAGTACAAATTAAATAATTTTAATACATGACTGTAAGTTTTAAAATATTCTTAAATTTAATACATTTTTCTTTTTGAAGGGAAAAATACAATTTTTTCATTTATCTTCTACTGTCAACCAAGCTCTTAACTTACAAAAATGTATGTTCAAACTTTTTTTCTTTTCTTTTCTTTTTTTGTGGGGGGAATGGTCTATGGGGTATTCAAGGTCTCACAACTAGATCAGACTCATAGTGATCTGCCTGTTTACAGTCTACCAAAAGCTGGGATTACAGGCATGCACCACCACACCCAGTCTTAATTGCTGTTTCAGTGAGTTCTAGGGGAGAGGCTGGCAGGGCAGGCCCAGGGATTGGACCCCGGTCCCTTTAATCTGCTGAACGATTTGCCCAGCCCTTATTCTAACTATTTTAATTATTTATTTACTTATGTAATTTGGTACAGGGCATCTTGGGCTCACAGCAATTCTCCTATCTCAGCCTCCCCAGCGCTAGGATTATAATCATGTGCCACCATACCTGGTCTAAAAATATATGTTATATTAATGAAAAAAGAGTATAAACTTTGTAGCAACTACTTGGTTTACCAGAAAATACAACAAAAGCTATAACAGAAGCATTATATTCATATTAACACAGTAGCACAGACTCCCTTTCAGAGAAAATAATTCCTCCTATATGAGTTATGCAGAGTATAAACAATCATGAAGAAATATTGTTTTTATTGTCAAATATAGTTTACCTTAGGCCTAAGTGTGTTTCTACATTTTTTTTTCTTTCACAAATATTTTTCTTTATTTTCAAACATGTGGAGAAATGGAAAGTCTTCATTGAATACCCTGGTTAACTACCATCTCTTGTACAATTGTTGAATTTTGATTTTCTAGCTTTTCTAAACTTTTTAATGTTGACATGCTTCACTTTATTCCCAAATACTTAAAAATGTGTATATTAATTTGAATTTGATATTTTTGGGATAGAGGCATTAACCTGTAGTATTATGCACAGAATTAATAACATATCACTATATTAAGGAAGCTAGTGTTCCTTGTTTCTGCTTCACAATTCACATCCTTATCTTACACCAGATGTCCCTGTTTCACTATCATTTATATAATCTAAATGGCAGAATCTCAATGAATTTTGCTGTTCCCTAGCCTGTAGCCAATATGCCGCTTACTCTCTCTGGGATGCTAATATGTCATCTAGCTGTGTATGAGCTGTGCTCTGTAACGTTCTTACAAGAATATTGAACCAAAGCGGGCAGCCATCAACATTTAGTAGTAGCAGAGGAAAACAGGAATAAACACAAAAATGCCAAAGTCTGAGATAATTAATCCTTAAATGAAAGGTCATTTATAATTGGGGCATAAAAAATGACATGACTGAAATTAATAATTGGGACTTCATAGACAGAATCTATTTTCCTGACAAAATATGGCCCACATGTGTTTCAGTTATGGTATTGTGTGCTATTAAAGGCAATGTTTTTAGCCTAGAGGCATGGCACATTGTTAATGTGAAGTGCTGGCTGAGGTTTACAAATGATAGCACTTGATTTTTAACAGGTCACCCCATAAAATCAATTACCACTGCTCTAAACAAATTCTTAGTAGCTTTAATAATTTAGGGTTAGGACCATGATGGCATGTTTCCATCAACAAAAAGAAAAATTTGTCACTGCAGTTTAATGTCTTTACAAAAAGGCATTTTGTAAAGATAAAAGTGGCAAAATGTAGGACATAAAATTGTAATACGTACTAGTTGATTTAATTCTCCAAAAATGTCCTATTGCCTACAATGTTAACTTTATTTAGATGTCAAACCATGCCATCTCATTTCAGCCTCTGGTCTTATCACTTCAAAAGGAGCTTAAAACACACACACAGATAGATAGATATATATATCCAAAATTGTAGGAAATATATGCAAATTGTTCATATTTATAGTACCTATCAACTAAGTGTGTATAATGTCCAAATTTTCAGTCACCAATTCAATAAAGCAAAAGAGCGTGAGTTCCATTTGTAAATCACTTTCTGAATGTAATTCATTCTTAATCTCAAATGGGAAAGTATTAAAGAATTAGAATTCTCATGTTCAGTGTTTTATGAGTTCTATTTGCAATGATTGTTTGCCTTGACAACATTTTACTCTTCACCATAGCATAAATGGTTAAAAATCATTTGTGATTAGAGATTATTAAAAATTTTAGAAATGATTAGAAATGTTAAACATGTATTAGATGCTAGCCTGAGTTCTGGTGTTCAGTTATAGGGAGATGGTAATAGTTGGCTGAATGCATTAGCTAAACATTATCTTCTGCTCATAAGTTTTAGAGTGCAAAATATTTTTGTCATTTTTTCTTGCTATAAAATATCTATATTTTAAACTATTAAACATAAAAAATTATCTCTCTTAACAAATGACACTATAATGTGTGAACAATTACATTATGTAAAGTAATACAAAATGGTAGATTTGGGGCTGAGAAATAACTTGATGGTCAAGCACCTGCCTCAGTGCAAGGACCTGGGTGGATTCGATCCCCCAGCACTGAATATTGTACTGGCCCCAGAACCCAGAAGTGCCATGCCAGCCCTGAAACTGGGTATGGTGGCACATGCCTATAATCTAAGCACTGGGGAGGCTGAAGCAGGAGGATTGCTGTTAGCCTGAGATATACAGCAGGACCCTGTACCAAACAAATAAAATAAAAGATTAAAAAAGAAAGTAGGTTTAAATTAAGGAAATAACCTATAGACTTTTACAAAGTAAAAAGTGTTCATTGATTCATTGGCTTATTATCATCTGGAATACTATTACTACTTTATTTGAAATAGGTAAGAATAATAAAACTAATCATATTACCGTTTTTAAAAATCAGTAAAGTGGAATATTTACAAATAAACAATTACAAGGAAATATATTCTTCCTGAAAATGTCCTAGCAACACCATTTAAGTTATATATGAAGCAAAACTGCATAGACTTGTTTTTCTTTTTAAGATTTTATTTGTCAGTAGTTTTCCAGGCAGTGTGGGATTTTATGTTAAGGAACACCTAGAATAGCTATAAGAGGTAAGGTTGCATGTATAAATAGAAACTTTAAAATACACTAGAAGTAAAAATGATACTCATTCACCCATTCACTCCATTATACTGAAAATTGTCTATTTTTAATAGTTCAAAAACAGGTGTTGTAATAAATTCATAGGCAAAAGATCTTGCCCAAGAAGTCAATTTCCTTATGACCCAAACTCTTAGACAGAGGCTGGTACACCTCAGCCTAGAAAGACCCCACATTCAGATACTGACATTTGGTACTGATATTTGCCTATGAATTAGGTATTTAGACAGCAGTGTAATGCTAAATATTTCTTTGACACTTCTGTAAGCTCTCCTCTGAAAAAACTCCCTATGATTTTGACTTAAAAAAACATCAACATTGATAGTTGGTAAATAATACATTATCATTTCTATGGAAAATGTTTAAGATAAATAACCAATATTTGTTTATTGATTATCTACTGATCAATGAAAAGATATATAATACAATAATTAAGAAAGAATTAACTGAATGGGTTAAAAGCTTTTTTTCTTTTTTTTTTTGGGTGGGGTGAACCGGGGATTGAACTCAGGCCCTTGTGCTTGCCAGGGAAGCACTTTTCCACTGAGCCATCTCCCTGGTCCCTGGTTATAAGCATTTTTGTGCAGCTGTTTCCAGGTGATTTTAAAAAAGCTCTCTTTTTTGTCATCTGCAGGACAATATAATTATCAGACTTCATCACAGAATCTCTATGTGGTAAATAAAGTATTACACTTCAAGTACCTAGGATAGAACCAATTGTGCTGTACGAATGAATTTTTCATTATTTATGGAAATGGAATTATTTTGAAAAGGAGAGATAAGTGAAACAGAAAAGTCAATATATGTTTGTATAAGGTAAGCTGTGTATCAATTTTGTCTTTGGATCATAATGTAATGAACATGACCTTAAGCAATGTTAGGTCTTCTTCTCCATTGAGCTCCCAAGAGACTGTATCTGTGTAGGACTTTCTTACAACTTCATTTTCTTTAATATATGATTCAACTTTAGAATAAGAACCCTATCTTTTTAGATTTTAGTCACCCAAAACTATTCCTGAGTTCTCAATTATAAAAAAATGGGAGATTGGGCTAATGAGATAGCTCAGTGGTCTAAAATGCTTGCTTAGGCAAGCTTAGCAGGTTAGGAAAAAAAAATAGGAGGTTAAATTTCAATTTTCTGATTGCTAAGTAGACAATTAAATGTATCTACTCAAACAAAGACCACTGTAGCTGAACGCGGTCGGAGCGAGGTGCGGGTGCCCAGCTTTGACTATAAGTTTCTGGAGAAACCCAAGCAGTGGCTCCTGTGCCCGTTGTGCGGGAAGCCTACTCGCGCACGAGGCGGTGCAAGTTTTGACCTGTGGCCACCGCTTCTGTGACACCTGTCTGCAGGAGTTTCTCAGTGAAGAAGCTTTCAAACGCTCTGAGGACCAGCTTCCTCCGGACTGTGCCAAGATCTATCGAGATCCAGAGCCGGAGGTCCAGGTATTAGGTCTGCCCAGCCGCTGCGTCCACAGTGAAGAGGGCTGCCGCTGGAGCGGGCCGCTTCGATTTCTACGGGGCCACCTGAATCCCGGCAGCCTCACCTAGTCCCCTGCCCCAGTCGCTGCCCCACCAAGCTGAGCCGTCCCATCTGCTGGCACATTTGCAGCATGACTGCCCCAAGCAGCGCCTCAAGTGCGAGTTCTGTGGCTGTGACTTCAGTGGGGAGGCCTATGAGAGCCATGAGGGTATGTGCCCCCAGGAGAGTGTGTACTGTGAGAACAAATGTGGTGCCTGCATGATGCAGTGACTGCCGGCCCAGCATGCAATCTCTGAGTGCCCCAAGCCTACCCAGCCTTGTGCCTACTGTACCAAAGAGTTTGTCTTTGACACCATCCAGAGCCACCAGTACCAGTGTCCAAGGCTGCCTGTGCCTTGTCCCAACCAGTGTGGTGTGGGTACTGTGCCTCGGGAGGATCGACCAGGCCACCTGAAGGACAGCCTTGGTGTTGTGCCCAAAGCTTGCAATGGCACGGCATGTGGAAGACAGCATGAAGCCACACCTGGCAATGATGTGTTCCCTAGCGAGCCGGCAGCGGCAGGAACTGCAGGAACTGAGGCGAGGGCTGGAGGAGCTATCTGCTGGAAGTGATGGCCTGCTCATCTGGAAGATTGGCAGCAATGGATGGCGGCTACAGGAGGCAAAGGCCAAGCCTAACCTTGAGCGTTTCAGCCCAGCCTTGTATAACATAAGTATGGTTATAAGCTGCAAGTGTCCACATTCTTTAATGGCAATGGCAGTGGTGAGGGCACACATCCCTCTACATTCGTGTGCTATCAGGTGCCTTGGACAATCTCCCTGAGTGACCCTTTGCCCGTTGTGTCACCTTCCCCCTGCTGGATCAGAGTGACCCTGGCCTGGCTGAGCCACAGCACATCACTGAGACCTTTTACCCTGACCCAAACTGGAAGAATTTCCAAAAGACAGGTTCCCTGGATGAGAGTTCTCTGGATTTTGGGTACCCAAGTTCATCTCCTGCCAGGACATCTGAAAAAGAAGCTATGTGTGGGATGATGCAGTGTTGATCCGTGCCCCCGTTGAGCTACCCAGGAAAATCCTCAGTTGAGAGCCAAGCTAGCAGCCTTGAGGGGAGAAGAGGATGGGACTTGACCTGTCGGGCACTGGCTGAACCTGTAAAGGGGGTTGGATCCCCTTTTACCCACTTCTACTGCCTACGTTGTTACCTTCATTCTCCCCCAACCATCACCACCCTCAGATGCCTCTAATTGGTGCTTCAGCCCTGGCCCATGGGGAGAGCAGGTCTTTGAGTTATTAATGGCTGGAAACAAGTGATCCCAGGGCCTGTCTCCCTTCCTGGGCAGAGAAGACATGCCTTGGTGCCTGCCATATCGGACCGAGGCACCTGCTCAGGTGCTACACCCTAAAAGCCATACTGGGAGAGGGGTAGTTTAAAGAATCTGTCTTCAGATTTGATTTCTCTTACCCTTTCCCCAACTGTGTCCCCTCTGGTTATTTATTTCCTTAGTGCCAAGAGGAGACAGCAGGGGAGCCTTAGTTTTTAATAAATCCTGAGTTCTATTTAAAAAGAAAAAAAAAAAAAAAGACTACTCTAGATGGAGTGTGGAAAATCTAAAACAAGCATTGACAATAACTTTGTAGTTGCTCCACAACTTTGAAGAGAAATGTTGGAAGACAGTAGTAATAGGGTTCCAGAGGTAGGAAGAAGGACTCCCTCATATTATAACTGGATCTTTACACCTTCTTGATCCTAAGCATGTATCTTTGCTCTTAATTCTATATAAGTTCACCAACACTGAGTTCCATGAATGTATGTTAAAATTATAATTAAAGGAATATAAATTGGTAAAATGTTCAATCTTGTGGTGAGGAGCAGATGAAATCAATGAAACGGAGAGAACTGTTAACCCAGTGAGGTCAGTGTGTCCTTGAAAGCAGATTGCTTTGCATCTTTTCCTTACTGATTTTATCAGTATATGAGGCTTTTGTGAGGCCAACAGGAAGATGAGTTAGAGTGAAGATAGGAGCGCCATCCTGTGGAAATTCCCAGCCTAGTTCTGGTTCTTGAAGACTGATCTCTGTGGAAGCTGGAGATACCACATCCCCATTGTAAGTGTGTTAGGGGTACTCAGGGCCTACCAGCAGCTCAAATGGCATCAGACAGCAACAGGTGAGAGCAGCTCCTCAAGGTCACCGTGGCTCTCACACATTCAGAGACTTCTTAACATATTTTAGTCAAAGGAGCAGTCTGCATCTGTTGTGAACTCTAAATTGGAAAAACAGATGCAGGAATAATTCTAATAGCGGAGTGATAATTTCATATTGTTTCTACATTGCTGTTGCATCAATAAAAGCACTATACATTGTTTTATGCTTTCTATTAGGAATAAATAACAACACTCATCACTCAGAGAAGCAGAGAAGTAGAAGTATCTTTAGTTCTGAAAGATATTTTGACTCCACATTCCTTTCACAGAGCTTTGAAAGGGGATGAGGCGGGTCCTGCTCAGATAAGGAGTTCCTGAGCAGCATGAACTGGAAGGCTGTATCTTTATTCCTGGCTACTCACTTCTTTCGCTGCTTGTTGGTTCCCCTTGGTACAAGGGGACTTCTTCAATATATGCCCTCTGCCATGTCATTTCTTAGAGCCAGCAACAATGAACTGAAAGGATGAGCCAAAACTGTCTGTCCTCCTTTAAGTTGTGGGTGTCAGATACTTGTCTTAGTGCAAAGAGGAGTGACAGAAACAGTTGTAGGGGGCGACTGAGATGGCTCAGCAGTCGAAAGTGCCTGCTTAGGCAAGCTCAGAAAACAGCACAGGGACTGTGGTTCAAACCTTGGAACCAACCACATGCTGTACCAGCCCTGCCACCAGATTGGGCAGAGCCAGCCACACACAAAAAAAAAGAAAGAAAGAAAAAGAAAAGAAACAGTTCTACTAATTGGTTTCCTTGGAAATTGACTATACTTCTAATTATATGCTTATTGTTTCATCTTCTACAAACTTTTAACATGTTAAATTATTTTTAAAATTTATTTTCAGAATCCATATATAATGCATAACATTTTACACCTTCATAGAGGTTTGTGTACTTTGTGTTAATTCTTTTTACTCTTGTACCTCTCCCCTTTCTTTCTCCTCCTTCCACTCTAGATTCCTTTCACATTTGCAAACATCTAATCTCCTTTTTTCTTATTATCTATCTTACATTTTTTACACTTTATTCTTGGGGTTGCTCATGTAAGGAAGTATGTGATATTTAAGCTTGACTGATTTCACTAAACATTATGATTTTAAGGAGTCTCACAATCTCATTGACAGCACAAACTATTGAATACTTGCAAGTTAAAGAAGATGAGGGTCTTTTTGTTTCACAGTTTGGAGAAGCTTCAGTCCATAGTTGACTGATTCCAAAGCAGGGTGGCACAGCAGAGGAGAAAGAACTCATGGCAAATGTAGTAGGAAGTACAGAAAAAAGAATGGAAGAGAAGTGTTAGGTTTCTAGCCTTACCTGCCTGGGAAGTTCTGATCAATGGAAATATATTGTCTTCCACCCTTTGATTTTTCATTCATAAATTTATTTTCTTAATAATTATAGCTCTTGAGATTGGAGAGATGGCTTAGTAGAATAAGCACTTCCCTGGCAAGCACAAGAGCCTGAGTTCAATCCCTGGTTCCACACACACAAAAAAAATAATGATAGTTCTTATACACTTAGTTTTGCTCTCTGATACGGTGTATAATCTGTCTCATTCAACTAAGGAGTCGTAGGCACTTACATTGAGAATTATTACTGGAAACTATTGACTTATTCCTGTTCTTACATTATTTTTATCCAGGATTCCTTATTTTTACCTTTAACTCCTTATTATACAAAATATGTTCATGCCATCAGACAACTTTTTGGCATTGTGACTTCATGGTCTTTCTTTGGAATACCCTTGAACATTTATTGGAGCTGATTTGGTGAGCATTGACCTCTTATTGCCATGAAATGCCCTTATATCTCTATTAATTTTGAAAGATATCAGTCTGAATTGAAAGCATTTTCTTTTAGGGCTGGAAACACTTCATTCTAAGCTCTCTTGGCCTTTAAAGTTTGTGTATAAGAATCTTAGTGGTGTGGGCTTCATAGCTGATTCTGTGCTTTATTCTGACATCTCAAGATTCTCCTTGTGTTGGACCCTAGGATTTTGAATAAGGTGTGTCAAAGGGAGTTTCTTCTCTTGTCATAATTATTGGCCTTTTGGAAGCCTCACATGCCTGTACAGCGTGTTTTCACTATATGCTTGAAAAGTTTCCTGCTATGATTTCTGTTCATAGATTATTTTTTATTCCATGCATGTTGCTCTCTAAACTTTCTCTAACTCCTAGTTTTCTTTTAGAGAAGAAGAAAAAAACATTAAAAAATTGGAAACAGAAACAATAATTTTTCTAAATAGAATCATAGGCATTCAACAATGGTTGTTATATTGCATATTGTTGTCTTCAAATTAGTTTTTTCAGGTTACAAAATATGAGCATGCAAAATTGATCAAACATTAAAAAAAGAAAAAAAATTAAGCATTAACTGTTCATTTCAATAGACTAATAAAAAATCAACAGTGCAGATGTCCAAGCTATCCTTTGTTATGCAAGCTGTACATTCCTTCCTTCTTCCTTTTTTTTTCTCCTTTCCCTCATGCTATTTGTTTCTTCTCTTTGAACAGTTTCTCTCCCTTTCACAGCATGTATTGTATCTTTTGGATTTTATTTACCATTTCAGATTCTTACTCTAGGGAGAAAATTAGATGTTTACTCATGCAGATCTAAATTATTTCACTTATGACTATGTTCTCTAGTTGCATCCCTTTGCCTATAAAAGTCTAGAGTTAATCTTTATAGAAAGTAACACTCCATTGCATAAAAATACCACATCTTTTTATCCACGTCCAAGATGATGGGCATTTGGGTTGTTTCCAAGATTTAGAAGTTTTCTTTAAAAATGTCTTGGGTTTCCTGTCCCCATGGAAGGATAGTACTCTGCTCACTGCTCACTTTTGATGTTCTTATATTGCATAGAATTATTTAATTGTGTGATTTTTCACTTGGAATGTTTCCATGGATCTTACTTCTGTTATTGTTTATTCCTGTTTTGAAACACTTTAGTTAGCTCATCTAATTTTTTATTCAATTTTTATTTTAAAAAATGATGTTTATTAATTTAATTCCAGCATTTTTATATCATCTTAGAGCTATTCCAGTTTCTTAGCTTCCTCTTTGATCATTTTGTTTAACTAATCTATTTGGAGCTTGGATTCCTCCTCATTGATGTCCCTTGGATCTGTTTTGGGAGAATTGGGAGTAATTGAAAGCATTGTAGTGCCTGTCTTTTCATGATTCTATTCTTTTCATTTATTTTTGTGCTGAAGGTTTATGTCAAATAGAGTGAAGACTTCATTTTTACTACAAAGAACACTTTAGTTTGTGTTTTCTAGTGATGTGGTCTTGGCTTTATTTGTCGAGAGTTATTGTCTACCACTTCAGACTTTAATCACTATGTTGTAACAAGAGAATTCCTATTGCTTCTAGCAGCATTCACATACTGAACCACATATCAATCATTGATATTAAAGTTGTTTTGACAATTTCTTTTTTCTGTGCACCTTATACAATTTACTATAACTTAATGTGCTGTTCTGTATTATACTATACTATTCTACACTATAGTATTTTATAATATATTATCCTATCCTATCCTAATTCTATACTATACTATTCTATACAGCTATTAGCTTATCTGGGGCATGGAGGGGGCAACTGTTCTGGCTGTATCTAGATCCCCCCCCCAAAAAATAACCCCACATGCTTCAAGAATAGGGCTTTTCTGAAGAGGCTGGATCTAAATTATCTGATGCTGGGATTCAGGTTGTGTGATTACAAAAATTAGTCCACTGATTGGTTATGCACCCATAACTTGGGTGCATAATTGAAAGGCCCACCCTGAGTCTAGGTAGAATGACTTGAAGTCAGGTAGCCTAGAAAAAGAGGAACAGACTCTGAAGCAACTTGTGCTGTTGTTTTCTTGCTCACTGTTTCTCAGTGCTTTACTGCCATGAACTATATCTCCTCTGCTATGCCCTCTGCATTCCACTCTCAATTGCAGTCAGACAGCTAGTGAAAGCTCTACAAACTGTGAGCTGAAATAAATGTTTTCTCCTTTAACTTTGGGTGCTGTGCATTTTGTCTCACAAACAAGAAATGTAACTAAGCTGGGAGGATGAAAGAGTGAGCAGAAAGAGAATGAGCTAATACTCAGAAGAGTTACAGATAAGGGTAAAAAAGTCAATAGGTGAAAAATAAAGTCAGCTCAGATTCTGAAATATATTTATAGCTGAAGAAGAGTGTGTTGAAAGGGTCTGAGAAAAAATTCTATGGAGACATGTACCAGGATAGTGAAAGATGGAAGTGTAGCTTGATATTGAGGAATGTTCTGGTGCTTTTGAAATTCGTTAATGCATTTGTAGTTAGTTCCGTTGTAGTCCTTAAGGGACAGTTCCCTTCAGGGTTACCCCAACATGGTCATTTAAGTTAAAACAATGGCCAATTCTAACTGTTCTGAACATTTATAGATTCCTATTGTATAAGACATATGAAATGCCAGGAGAAAGAAAAGGATGATATGGGAATCAGAAAAAGAAAAAAAGAAAGCATGAAGAAAAAAATACAGTCTATCTCTGCATCCCTATTGGGAGGGAGCTGTGGGGTCAGCAGCCAGGGAGCCAGAGCAGACCCATTTGGACTGGGCTTAGCTGGAAGGAGCCAAACACAGCGACCAGACCCAAGCCAGGTCCTGCCAATAGAGTTCAAGTTTATTAGATCTGGACCCAGTGGGCTGAGGTGTACTGCTGAGCCTACCTGATGCCAGACTGAGGCCCAGACCTACAGGAGTAGCAGCAGGGGTATAGAGGTAGTAGCAGGTAACTGGGGTGAGCTAGTCTGCTTGGAAGACTTGAGGTGCATGAAGAAGAGGAGACCAGGCAGAACTCAGGAAAACCAATTTAAATATAAATTCCAGTTTAAGATCTGCTTTGTTATATCACTATAAAGTTTGCTTCTATGGTCTAAAGTACAAATCTATTAGTTACAAGTTTGACAATTTTTAAATTTCACTAGCTATTATTAGTATTGCTAACTGTACTACTGTAAATAAGAAATCATATTGTCTTAAGCACATTTTCCCTTAGCTATTATTATCTATCAGGTGGCTCTTGAGTAATAACCTCTCCAAATTCCTACACTAAAGGACAGAGAAAAGTAAAAAACAGCAACCAATATCTCCCTCTCAATCAGTAGGGAAGGCAAAATCTTGGGATATACACAAAACAAGAATCTCTGGCACAAGGGAGATACTGAGAAAACAGACACTACAGAGAGACTCTGACTGAAGTGATACAGCTACCTACTATCAAACTTGCACAGTAAAATGTCACAGAAATCAGAATAATGGCCAACCGGATAGCTCAGTGGATTAAAGCACCTGCTTAGGCAGGCACTGGGACCATCCTCAGTCCCCCTTGTGCCCTGCCGGCCCTGCCCCCAGGGCATGCTGCGAAGGTGACTGAGACTGGGCATGTGGCCCATGCTGTAATCCCAGTCCTTGGGAGGCTGAAAAACAGGAAGGATCATGCAAGTCTGATATGTGTAGTGAGACTCTGTAGACTCAGTAGTAAATACATTAGAAAAAGAGAAACAAATCAGAATAGAGTTCTTTCTGCAATAGAAAATGACCCAAAAAAAGGGTCAAAATGCATTTTCAGGTATCAAGACCACCAAAAACAAAGACTAGAGACATCAACATAGAAGAAACTGGAAGCCGAAAACCTGAAATCTCTGAAAGAACAGCAACTGAAGTAAAGAAATAGCTACAGAAATGTCTAAGGGAAATCAGACCATAAATAATCTAACAGATGACAAAGAAATGATAACTGCAATGAAAAGATTACTAAGCATTTCTAAAGAAGAAACTGATAAAAATAGGAGAAAATAGCAAAATGATGGAAACCTTGAATGAGCAATATAGGAAAGAAATAGAATGCATGAAGCAGACTCAAAGAAATATACAAGAAATTTAAAACTCCACTAAAAGTTGGCAAGACCATTTGAATGAAAGTAAAGATACACTTGAAGACACCATTGCAGCTAGTGAAAAGTTAAGGAAAGATCTCTTACAAACAACTAGGATCCAAGAAATAATTCAACAGCTGCAAGATGATGCAAAGATGAACAGTGTAAAACTGACAGGCATCAAAGAGAAAGAAGGTGGCAACACAAATGACATAAAAAGAATATAGGCAGAAGTAATAGCATAAAAATACCCAAATATGGGGAAACAATCTGACATTCAGGTATCAAGGCATATAGAACTCCAAATAATATCAACTCAATTAAAACCTCCCCAACCACATAATAACCAAGATATCAGAAATTCAGCACAATAACAACACACTAAAATCTACTAGAGAAAAGAGACAGATTGCATTTAAATGAAATTCAATAATAACAGATTTCTCCTCACAAACTAGCAAGTCAAGAAGAGCATGGAGTGAAGAAGTCTAAGTCCTACAAGAAAACAAATTCCAACCCAGACAGATATACCCTGAAAAACCTTCTTTCAAGATTAATGAGAAGGGAAATTGTCCGGCGCCGCTCCCGTCCCGCGGAAGAAGACACTCAGACACTCAGCAACGGGTTCAGCAAGCCTTTATCGAGTGGGATGCAAGCCTCTACATGCGTCCACTACCCGCGGCTCCTACCGTGCAAGCATCTATCAGGTGGGATGCAAGCCTCTACATGTGTCCGCTACCCGCGGCTCCTATCGTGCAAGCATGGCGGATCTCGCGATACAGCAAGCTATATAGATTTTACAAACCAATCACAACAGGAGGGGCCCAGGCACAGCAACAAAAAACCCGGAAGCCGGAGGTGGGCGCTATCTTAGCAGACACGGTGGGCGGGGGAGCCAAAAGCGGCCGGCATCTCAGAGC
>PVKA01013185.1:0-55645 GCA_004027165.1 Ctenomys sociabilis
ACAACAATCCTCCTGCCTTAGCCTCCCTAGTGCTGGGATTACAGGCATGTGCCACCACGCCCGGCTTCAGAGATTTTTTTTTTAAAAAATAAAACCCAAGTGGAGCAGCGAGGTAGCTGCCCTGTGGCAGACTGGGCTCAGTGCTGTGTGCTGGGGCCAGCGGCGCCTGTTCTCCCTCGGTTGCTCAGAGATGACGCGCGTCGCCCTCACCGTAATCCAGCATGGAGAAACAAAACTTAACAAGGAGAAAGTACTTCAAGGGCAAGGTGTGGGACGAGCCGCTTTCTGAGACTGGGTTCAAACAGGCAGCTGCGGCCGGGAGCTTCTTGAAACATGTGCTGTTCACGCATGTGTTTTCCAGTGACCTCACCAGGACAAGGCAGACTATCCATGGGATTTCGGAGAAAATCAAATTTTGCAAAGACATGGCAATAGCATATGATTGAAGACTTCGTGAAAGGAGGTGCGGCGTTGCTGAAGGCAAGCCACTGAGTGAGCCACGGGCCATGGCCAAGGCTGAGGGGAAAGAGTGCCCTGTGTTCACGCCTCCCGGAGGAGACACTCGACCAGGTCAAAATGCGTGGAAAAGATTTCTTTGTCAACTAATCCTAAAAGCAGCAAGTCAGAAAGAACTGCTTTCCCCAGAAGTCCCAGGCAACTGTGTGAAATCTTCTCAGGAAGAGGTACTTCCTTTAGGAAACAACTGCAGCACTGAGTGCCCCGTGGCCTGCAGCCGTCCAGGACTGGCCGCCAGCGTCCTGCGGTGAGCCACGGGGCCTACAAGAGGAGCCTGTTGGGCGACTTTCTTTCTTTCTTTTTTTTTTTTTTTTTAATTCCTTTATTTATTACAGTGTCTCGCTACACATCACGGATTCTTTCTTCGCAGGGGTGGGGGGTGAGCTCAGCCGGCCCTGCGGGGAGGGGCTGGCATGGCATGTGGTGCTGGGGCTCGAACCACCGTCCCTGAGAGGCGCTCTAGACCGCTGAGCTATCTTGCCAGCCCTGGGCTACTTTCTGACTGACCGGAAGGGCTCCTCGCCGGCCACTCTGAACGGATCGGAACTCGAGGCTGCCAGACCCAACACCGGGATCAGTCTCTTCATCGTAGACTTGGAGGGGGGAGGAGAGCCTGAGGTCCACTGTGTCTGCATGAACCTGCGGGACCACCTCAGCGGGGGCAACTGAGGGTGCCGGGCCCACCCACGCCTCAATCTGAGTGGCCGAGGAGCACCCTGGGCTCGCCTCAGTCTGTCCTCCGCTGTGCTGATTTGGAAACAGGGAAAAATCAACCTATCAACCTCCACCCCAGACAGCGCTGGTAAGCCATTTTGTATTGATTTGATTTGCACAAGTGCTATTTGCCTTATCCAGAGTAACTTTACTTCCCTGCTCGGTCATGTCTCTGCATTGTCAGTGCACAGGGGAGCTCAGCATTGCAGTTGGGGACTGATCGCCTTGTCACTGCGTATTTCCCCGTTTTTAAACGTTTATATATTTTTTATTTATTTATTTATTTGTCTTTTTGAGACAGGGTCTCACTATGCAGTTCAGGCTGGCCTTAAGCTCACTTTGTAGCTCAGGCTGGTCTCAAACTCACAACAATCCTCCTGCCTCAGCCTCCTGTGTGCTGGGATTACAGGCATGCGCCACCACGCCCAGCTCGTTTATATATTTTTTTAATGCTCTGCTTATATATATTATTTGCTGCTGGGAAAATACAGTATGCTTTTTGCAGCTCATCCAGTGCTTCAAAAAAGGAGCTGCCTGTAATTAACACTGCATATTTATAGCAATTGTGTTGTACTTTCTTTTTTGGTGGAACCGGGGATCAAACTCAGGCCCCTGCGCTTGCCAGGGAAGCACTTATTCCACTGAGCCATCTCCCCGGCCTATATTTAAAAATTTCTTTAAAGGAAATATTCTCCCTGTTGTAAGTTATTGAAAGTAAAACAATAAAAGAACACTAAATGTTTTATTAAAAAAAAAAATGAAACCCAAGAATATGGATCTTGGGCCTGGGAGATAGCTCAGTAGAATAAGCACTTATCTGGCAAGCACAAGATACTGAGCTCAATCTCAAGTACCACAAAAAACAAAACAAAACAAACAAACAAGAAAACATAAGATTTTGGGGGTTTGCCGGATAGCTCAGTTGTTTAAAGCACTGCTTGGGTAAATGCAGGCAGGCACATAGGACTGCAGTTCGATTCCCAGCTCCAGAAGTTGTACCAGATCTGCCCTTAAGGCAGCCTGAAGTAGCCAAAGAAACCTCTAAGAATAAGGAACTTAAAGCACACTCAATTCTTCTGCCTGTGGCCTGAGGACTATGGCTTGAAAAATACACCCCATATCATGGATTCCTGAATGCCCAGGCATGGAGTGAACCCCCATGTCACAGGACGATAGGCTGGGTCCCTTGGCCCCTGTGCTAGGCGGCTACCTGCATCCCTTGCAGACTGACCAGGGAGGGGCAGGTCCTGCCTTGGCCCTGGGGTGTCTCAGGGGAGCAGGCACCACAGGTGTCCTCACAGCGTCAGTCAGCTGGGAAGACACCCAGAGCAGGTGGCTGGTTCCAAGACTTTACACCGAGCTGTTTCCTCCTCACTCCATTGCTCTTGGCAGGCCTGCCCCATCCCTGAATGCAGACTTTGTCTGCCCCAGCTCGTCCAGGACAAAGCCTCTGTTCTTTAGGGTGCCACCTGCTCCACCCCCAGATGTTTAGGAAATTTAATTCCTGAGAAAGGGGGCAGGCTGAGAGCAGGACACAACACCTTATTCCTGTAAGGGCCTGGCCTAGCTCACAAATCCTGCCCTTCTGCCCTCCCTGCTTCAGACCCGCAACACCTTCTTTGAGAATGAGAACCCCAAGGGCTAACCACACAACCTGGATGGAACTCAGGAGCTCACCCTGAGGAGAGGAGTCAGGCATCCTGGAGCTCGGCTCCAAAGTACCCTCCTAGGCCAGGGGAAGCTCCTGCTGTGACCAGAGAAGCTGTGCAAGGAACCCACTCCATGGGCAACTTCTGGGGACCAGCATGTTGTTTCTAAATGTGTGATGTCTTTCTGAGTCCTTGCCTATGACTAGGACTTCCAGAATTTTACTTCTTTTAGTACTTGGTGAGATATACGGGTCTAGACTCTGTCTTCTGCATGTAGACAACCGGTTTTCCCAGCACCACTTGCTAAGGAGCCTGTCTTGCCTTTGGTGTGTGATTTTGGCCCCGTTTTCAAAGATTAGGTGGCTGAGCAACAGCAAACAGAAGCACCAAAATGACACCAGATTAGAGGCAAATTTACTTGTCCATGGGCACTGATCGGGAACACTCCTAGGCCCTGATTTCTGCTGGTCTGCAGCTTCTACTGGCCAAGCAAACTGAAAGTACAGAGGCAGAAAGGCTTGCCTGTTGGGGACCGGTTTATGCAATGTGCAGCATAGTGATCAGTTATGCTTTCCATAACTGCTTTTTTCTTCTCTTTATAGATGACAAATAATGACAGTTATTGAGTGCTTACTAAATGCCATATACTTAATAATCTTAGCGTTACATTCTATTCATTTTCTTGAGAAACAAATAGCAATGAGACAGTTTCAAAGCTGATTAATAGGGCAGTTTCATAATTAATACACTGTACATTGTTATCGTCTTAGTAGTTATCCATAGTACAAGAAGCAGAAAGGATTATCCAAACACTAGTAGTACAAATCTTTCTTCTCATTGCATTAAGTGAGAGTAGCTGTATATCTATCCTAACTATTCTGTATATACAAATACAAATGATCCTTCCTTTGTATCCTCTTTTTTTGTTTAGTCCTGTCAGAGATGGGTATTCCATTGGTATCTAAATACTATAGTTGCGTGAATTCAGCAAAACAATCCAACACAGTCCAGCAGTCCACAATAGTAGTGTGTTATCTGTAGAAGTTGTTGACTTGAGCCTTTCACAGCTCAGCATATTAATATGGTTTTACTTTACATGCCTTGTTTTCATACTTTTCTGCTGGGTGGTTAAGACCAGGATAAAGCGAGACCTACATAACAAGAAATGTAACTTTTGTATCTGATAAGGTCAGCCAAGTACCCTCGGGATTTATCCTGTAACCCTGTGCCACACTTTGTAGATCCTTTGTCAGTGTCAGCCATGCAGATGAGTCACGGCCATTGCTTGACCAATTTGCTCTCTGTGAAAGCCGGAGAGAAAGTCTTCTCTCCATGTGACTCTCCTTAGGCACACTCTACATCATTGATTACTTTCCTCTGTGGCCCCATAATCTCCTTGATCAGAAAATTTGGGACACAACTGAGTTACATGATGTTACGGTATAGGATCTCCTATGTCCTGAGTCTTCACTGACATTGAAAGGCTAGGGCCAAAATGTTGGCTGTCCTTGCTCTTGCTTTTCTCCAATTTTTTATTTGCAAACTTAGGTTGTTAACCCTCCAGAAAAGAAGCTTATTATTACCCTGCAGCATGTGCATTGAAATTTACCCTGTCTAAATATCAAACATTTTAGGCATAACATGGAACAGGGATTTTCCATCAAGTATTGATATGGAAGTTTTTGTTTGTTTGTTTGTTTTGGTAGAACCAGGGATCGAACTCAGGCCCTTGTGCTTGCCAGGGAAGTGCTTATTCCACTGAGCCATCTCCCCAGCCCAATTAAGTATTGATATGTTAAACTTTAAGTTCCTACAGAATATGAAGAAAAAAATTTAAAAATGGGAATAAACACATATTTTTACAAAAAAATTTAGAAATCTAACCATATACAGCATTGTAGCAGGACAGTCCCGTGACATTTTTTTCTTGTGTCTTTTTTTTCATTTATTACCCTTTATTTAAAATAAATTAAAAAACAAACTTTTACTTGAGAGACAGTATGATAATAATTGCTATGCCATGACAAGAAGTACATATTTAGAAGACCAGAATGACAGGCATTGCAAGCGTGACCCTTCTATTACACATTGCTATCTTCCATGCAGTTGCTTGGTTCACAGGTATCAGCACGTACAGTTAGTCAGGGTGAGAATCCTACCAATTAACTGCTAATTTCAAAAACCTGCTGATGTTTCTCAGGACCATTGCCTTACCCATCCTGTGTGTATAAATGCATGGCTTTGCCCGTCATGTTTCCCAGCTTTTCTCTTGCCCTCTCCTCATTGTCCAATCCTCAAGTTCTCACTTTCCTTTTAATTGTGCTATACCTTTCTATTTGTATTTCTTCTTTTGAGTTCTGATACTAGGGAGACTATATGATATTTACACATGTGAGTATGGTTTATTTCACTTATATCTTCAAATGGCATCCACTTAAATATGAAGGCTTCACGTTTATCATTCTTTATAGCTGAGTAACACTCCATTGTATAAAGATACTACATCTTTTTCAACCATTCCTCATGTGATGGGTATCTTGGTTATTTCCAAGATTCAGCTATCACAAATTGTGCTGCTATAAACATAAGTACACATATATCACTATGATATGATGTTTTCAGTTCCTCTGGGAAAATGCCCAGCAGGAGGATAGCTGGCTTGAATGGGATTTCCAATCATAGTTTTTTAGAGTCTCCACACTGATTTCCATAGCAGTTGCACTAGTCTACATTCCCACCAGCAGTGGAAAAGCACTCCCTTTTCCCCCACAGCTTCTCCAACAATTGTTGTTGCATAACTGCTTAGTAATAGTTAAGCTTCTGTTTCTAAGAGACAGGAGCAGCTGGATCTGGAGCTGGAACTACGACCTGGCCAATGAGTAAACAGGTATGTTGTGTGTGTGGCTTTGGTTCTTAGTCTCCCCAGCAAATCTTTGCTGGGCACATTACATGTGATCTTCTGAGACAAGGCCCAACTGGGAACAGCACCATCAGGGTTGCTGGTGATCCGAGGATGGGCTCTGGTCGGGGTCCCCAAGATTGTTTTATTACAGATTTATTCCTAAATTGCTTTTTAGGAATAGACATAATTTAGGCCTGTCTGTTCCATAACGTTACCCTGGCAAGGTAGTCAGGGAGTTCGTCTGGTCTAGGAGTGTGTCCATTGTGCCTTGGACACTCACCAGATCTTAAGTGTTTGGGTGGAAAAAAAAAAAACAGCTAGCAAGGGGCAGGGAAGCAAGGACTAGGTGAGCAAAATCCAGGTCAATTAGCAAAAACTGCTGCTAGCAGCAGGGCAAGGGAAGCAGGGACTGGAGTAAACAGCCTGGAAAGACACAAAAATCAAGGGGGATAGGCGTTGAGCAGTCCTGTGAATGCCCCCCTCAGGCTTCAGTCATGTGTATGCTGTCTCTTTAGAGTGAGCCTCCGAGGACCTGTCCAGGTGAATTGTTTAGTGGATCTGAGCCTGGGTTTCTGAAATTTGTAGAAGTTGTTAATATGTACCTGGCTTATATGTTGTGCAGGAATGTCCACAGATATAGCTGATCTTTTAACTGGTTAGAAACTGTCTGTGTAGGGTTATGTTTTATTTTTGCAATAGGGAGAGTCTGCTATAATGTAGGAGGTCAGGGCCAGTGACACAATACTGAACCCTGAGCTGGCTTCAGGGGTATGGGTGCCAGTGCTGCGGTTTGAGCTTTCAGAACAAACGGTGGAGGCAGGTCTAGCTCTGATCTTCTGGGAATACCAGGCAACACTTCTCTGGCTGGCACTAATGTTTCAATCAATTGGATCAGGGGGCTTAGGCCTCTGGACCAGATTAATGTGCGTCACTGATGACAGGTTTCCAAACAGCAGTTTGCTGTGCAGATCATGCCTGCAGGAGAACTTTGACCACACTAATTTTGTCCAAGGTGACTACAGCAAATCTAACCCATTAGACTCCATTCTTAACAGAGCTACTTCCGTCCATAGACAGGGTGTACTCAGCACCTGGCAGGGGTCCATTTTTACAACGGCTCATCCCGGTATACCATGTGGCACCTGGACATTTAGGCCTCCGTCTAAGCTGAGCTTATCAGCTTTCTGATGAGAAGGACAGGGGCTGTTAGAGCACAGAGACACAAGCAGGGAGGCAGCCTTTAGAGGCCGCTGCCCCCACCCCAGGGAATGACAGGCTACGTAAGCAAATGGAGGCCAGCAGCCAGCAGTAACTTTAGACATGTTTACTTTTTTTGTCCCTCTCTTTGAGGTCTGCCAGAAGAGTGGTGTGGTGCTGCTGCTGTAAGGCTTCAAGACCCCCTGTCACACTGCAGTCCCATTTCGGATGTGCTCAGCAGAGGACCGTGTGCGCCAGGTGTCAGGATCAAACGCAGTGGCAGGCACTTTTGACCCTAACCAGGCTTGGGCCCCATCCACAGCGCAGCAGCATTCGTCAGTTTCAAACAGATGCAGGAGGTGCTGCCCATCGTCACATGTGGCCACTGCGTTCGCAGGTGCAGAGCCAAGGTGCGAGAGTTCCGAAGCCCTTGTGGCAGCTGAACCCAAGTGAATTAATCTGGAAGAGGAGGAGGCTGTGGTCCATGGAACTGACCGTGGTGGTGGAGCAGGGGGCTGAGCAGCTTGGCGTTGGTGAGCCTGAGGGGGCGGCAGGTCAGATTTGGGGTCCTCAGGTAGGATAGGGTAAAGCTTTCCTGGCTTGGCTTGAATTTTAGAACCTCTCAGATGGCCTTGTGGGTTTGTTTTGATGACAAGGACGGCCTGCTTGTCATGGAGGATGCAGGTGGGGAGCCAAGGTGGAAGAGTTTCAACCCTATTACGGCAATGGGCTGGCCTGAAAGGCCTGATGGGAGCCACTCTGATGGGGCCAGAGAAAGGCATCTTCTTTACATGGTTGATGGCACAGAGGTGCCCACGGTGACTAACAGCCCATCAGGCTGATGTGCGGCTGGATGCCTGTTTGTGCTCCCCATGATATCGGAGAGCAACGGAGGTCTCAGTGAGGCAGGCTGGTTGATGTCCAGGCCCAAAAGGGAATCTATACCTGATCTTCATCTATACCTCTGGGAGGAGAGTTTTCAGAACCTCAGGGTTGCAGTTATCTGTCCCAGGCGGAGGCAGGCGTCATTTTTCTCTTGGGGAAGCAGTCAGAGTTGAATGTACAAGGTTGAAGAAGAGCACGGCTGATGGGCTGTGTGAAGGACACACCCTCCCAGGCTGTAAGTTTGTGCCTTGCCAAACAGGCAAAAGCCCCAGTTGCCCCAGTGATGGTAACTTTTTGACTGAGGGAACTTTTGAAGGCAGAGGGTTTTCATTTATTGTCTATCAGGAAAGTCAAAGGTTTGCCCGAACTTTTGCCATGACCGTGCACTCGTGGGGGCCCAGATAGGTAGAACTTGGTCTGTCCTTCCTATTCAGACCTGACAGGACAAAACTCATTTGTCAGGGTCACAGTCCAATTTTTTTTTTTTTTTTTTTTTTTAGTCAAGATGTGTAACTCACTGGGGCCTGCCGTGCCAGCCCCACCCCAGGGCGTGCTAAGAGGGCAATTGAGACTGGGTGTGGTGGCACGTGCCTGTAATCCCAGCTCTTGGGAGGCTGTGCTATGAATCTGATTTACTAGTGAGACCCTGAACACCTTGTACACCCTGCCCTAAAATACAAAAAATGAAGTGTAACTTGGAAGGAATTGCTGACAGTTACCTTGGACCCCATCTGACACCCACCAGGACAAGCGTGAAAGCAGAAGGCTCTGGAGGGAAGGCTTCTGTGGTGAATACAGACTGTGGCAGGCTGGAACCAGGGCAGTGGGCTGGGAGGAGATAAGTCAGGCGTGTGGAGTGAAGATTTAGGTGTCTGCAGTGACCACGGTAGTCTGTGAGGGTACCATGGTGGAATTCTCAGGCAGAATGGGCCTCTTTTTCCTTTTTTATTTTTCTTCTGAAATGTAGGAAGCGGTTTGATTTCATTTTCAACTCTGTAAGAGCCCATTTTGCTGCGGTCAGGGGCTGTGGGTTTTAGCTAATTTGTTTCCCTTTCATCTCTGTCTGGTGTATGTTGTGTATCCGTAAACAATGGTGCAACAGACCGAGGGAGGGTGCTCTTCAGGGAGAGACCATTCAGGTCCCTGCCTGGCCATGCGCTTACAGAGATTTAGGCGCCACTGAGCCAAGGAGGGTGGTGGCCTCCACTGTGCCACAGAACCACAGGCGCGGGCCCCGCCAGCCGCCGCAGCCCTGCTGCCCAGTCTTGGTGCCCAGGCAGAGCAGCACATCACTGGTGCTCTCTGGTCCATTCATTCACCCACACATTTATTTATTTTTATTCTTCATTTTATTTTATTGAAGAACAAATAGCAATGAGACAGTTTCAAGACAAATTAACAGGACAGATTTGATAAATTAATACATTGCAAACTGTTTTCATATTGTACAAGATGCATACATGATATTATACTTACAGACATTATTACAGTAGATGTCTCTAATCAGTGAATTAAGAGAGTGTAGCTGTGTACTTCTTATTTTTATACCTGAATTATATCACAGATTCAATAATTAATACTTTCTACCTTGCTATTTTCCTAGTGGTTGTCCATAGTACTAGAAGCCGACATAATATCCTGTCCAGCCACCATTAGTGCAAATCTTGCCTCTCATAGAATTATGCAGAAGCACAGCATATTTATCTTAACTGTACTGTTTGTACACACACATCATGGTTCTTCCTTTGTATCCCCCTTTCTTTGTCTAGATGTGTCAAAAATGGGCTCTCCATCATCACACATTTATTTAGCAGGCACTCAGAAGTTAGACATTCCAACCCTCCTTCCCTCGAGGGTGGCCTTAACCAATAAGAGTTGATCAAGCTCTTTTTCTGCTCAGACTGAATGATACATGCCCTGCTGGGCCTGGTGATGCATGCCTGTAATCCCAGCACTCAGGAGGCTGAGGCAGGAGGACCACTGCAAGGTCAAGACAGCGTGGACTACAAAGTGAGCTCAAGGCCAGCCTGGACTGCATAGCAAGACCCTGTCTAAACAGACAAACAACAACAACAACAAAAGACAAATAATTAAAATACATATAATGTATAAAATAATTTTTATGAATTGTAATCCAAGGTAACTTTTTACTTGTCTGTGGCCATTGTTCCCCCTTATTTTGGGGTTTTTTGAGACAGTTTCATTGTGCAGTTCAGGCTGGACTCAAAGTCACAGTGATCTCCTGCCTCAACCTCCCAACTGCTGGGTTTACAGCTGTGTGTCACCATGCCCAGCCTATGACCAGCCTCTTGCCCTGTTTGAGCCCATGGCTGTGAACTGGAAAAGGGCTCCGTTACGCATCTGGAGCGCAGTGGCTCCCCCTAGTGTTGTCTTTTAGATGGCATGCAGCTTGGATGAAGCAAGTAAACAGAAAGGGGAGGCCCAAGCTTGGAACCCCTCTGTTTTCAGCAGCTTGCTGGTCTATTAGGGCAGGTAGCTCAAAGAGACAAAACTCAGGACAGTGCGACACATCACTGGAGCAATGTGAGGCTCTCCATGCCTTCCTTACCCATTGTGTAGAGTGGGTCTCATACAACCTTTGGTTTTTGAGTTCTGTTTCCCTGATATCTCCGTAATAAATCCTGAAGTTTAAAAGTACACATAAGGGGCCGGGGAGATGGCTCAATGGAATAAGTGCTTCCCTGGCAAGTGCAAGGGCCTGAGTTCAATCCCTGGTTACACACACACACACACACACACACACACACACACACACACACACAAAAGTACACGTAAGGTAGACGTAGAATTGGTTCTCCGCGATGTGGATCTGAAATCCGCCCTGTCGAGCACGCCACCGTGCTGGCTCTCCAAAGGCAGAAATCCTGGCCTTTCCATCTCGCCTGTAATCAAGCCGTATTGCCTCTGTGTGGGAACTGTGACCGGATCTCAAGGGCCTCAGAGAATCCCAGCTCACCTGCCCTGCGGCTCTGTGCTCAGGGATCTGCTCCCAAATGTCGTGGGGACGTGAGAAAGACCATGAGACCGACAATGACCTCGGAACCAACGAAGGCCTGGACCCTGCGGATGCGGTGCGGCCTCTCTTTTGTTTAAGGTCAGTGTTTCTGGTGTGGCCACACTTTCCAGGTATGGCACTGTGTCCGCTTGGGTTCCCGCCCTTCTTCCAGAGTCGCACCCTAATCCCCTTTGTTCTCTGAGCCTTCAAGTCTTCCCTGCTCCCCCATCCCTCTCTCTGACACAGCTCTCTTCCCCTTTTACGATTTTTCCTTCCTTCCTTGATTTTTCAAGACAGGATCTGACCGGGCATGTAGCCCAGCTGGCCTTGAACTTGCAGGGATCCTTCTGCCCCAGCCTTCAGAGCTCTGCAATCACAGGCATGTGTCACCTGGCCCAGCTTGTTTCACTGTTGTTGCTGTGGTTGAGCTAGGGTCTTACTACTTCAGGCTATTCTTGAACTGTATATATGTAGCTCAGGCTGGCTTCCGAACTCACATTGATCCTCCTGCCTCAGCACGAAAGGTTGTGGTTAGAAACGAAAAGTCCATAAAACACTGCCTGGCTGCAGTGGGTGGACTTAGCTCCAGCCCCTTTCCTGGGTTCGTTAGCACCAGAGGCCCTGGTGGGACGGAACAGCCTTCCCGTGAGCAGGAGCCACGCTCTCTGAGGACTGCTGTGGTTTGAAAGCTGTGCCAGCATCCAAGCATGACAGCCTCAGCCCAGCAGGGCTCCCTGCTCAGCTCCCGTTGCTGAACTCTAGGGCTGCGTGACTAGAGACCTTGGGCCAGAGTTGTTAATTGAGTGGTGTCCACGGGTGAGCTGGTGGCTGCCCCTGTGTTTGTTATTAAGTAACATGCAAGTCTCTGCGAAGGAGAGGGCTTAGCTTCTTGATTATTGTCCCCTTGTTTCTCTTTTTTACTTTTCCTATAAATTCAGCAACATTTTTAGTTATATATGCTACCAAAACAAACACTCTAGAAACTTTTAAATTGATTAGTAGTTAAAAGAAAAGCATTCACATTTCAAATGCAAGAGAAGCGTTTATTCTTGGTGGGTTTCTAAAACCCAACCACACCCCCCAGGTATTCAACCTGTACACACTGTGTCCTTGCTGGGCATTTACTTGGGCTTGCATTTTCTGAGTCAGCTCGGCTTGCTGTGAGCAGGGGAGTGGTGGTGGTACACACCTGTAATTCTAGCACATAGGAGGCCGAGACAGGAGGGTCACAAGTTTGAATGCAGCCTGGGCAATTCAGCAAGCCCTTGTGTGTCTCAAAATAAAAAGGGCCAAGGAAGCACTAGCATAGCTTGCGTAAAGCCCAGGGTGTTGTCTCAGAGTGGAGCAGGAGAGAGAGCACCAGGGTAGGAGCCTGCAGGTGTGCAGCCCTTCAGAAAAGAAGACTCAGGGCAGTGCTTGGCCCTCCGCACCTGCACCCGCCCCATGGTTCAGCTGAGGGACTTCTGAGCACCCCACTCTGCAGGACGATCAGGGGATCTGCTACAGCGACCAGTACCCCTGGAACAGGGGCCCTCGTCTCTCTGGTCTCTGTCCCCCCAAATCACGTGCCAGAGACTGGGACCACAGTGGCATAGGTTAGGGGAGGGGATTAGCCTCTGAGGCTCCGCCCTTGGAAGTTGGTTGATCTCCATTATAAAAGGCTGAAGCTACAAATTCAGTCTTTTACATTCCTGCTGTCTCTGTCTCTTTCCTCTGTTTGTTTGAAACAGTGTCTCACTCCATAGTCCAGCCTGACCTTGAGCTCACTATGCAGCTCAGGCTGGCCTCGGATCCTCTGGCCATAGCCTCTTGAATGCTAGGATTACAGGTTTGCACCACCATGCCCAGCGCTCTTTTAGCTGTACCTTCCTCCAGGGATGGCACTGCAAGAATATCCTCCCCATTCTCAGCGCCTCCTTTCTATCCTCCAGAAGGGGGATGGGGCAGGATATATCTCCTTCCTTCCTTCCTTCCTTCCTTCCTTCCTTCCTTCCTTCCTTCCTTCCTTCCTTCGTTTTTTTTTTTTGGCGGAACCAGGAATTTGAACTCATGCCCTTGCGCTTGCCAGGCAAACACTTATTCTACTGAACCATCTCCCTGGTCCCTCCTTTCTCCATTATGCAGTCTGTGACTTCAGAGGAAGGGACCCGCAAAAGTCTGGACCCTGGCCATCCCTTGGTGCTGCCTAGTCCTTTCGTCTATTCAATCTACACACACTTGGTGAGCGCCTACTCCGGGCAGCAGTTTGGGGGCAGTAAGATTTGGTGCCCAGAGGATTGATACCATGCTTGCTGTCTGACCAGGCAAAGAAATCAACCAGAAAAGTAGCCACAAGAGAGTCACCTGAGTGAAGGTTCATCAGAGTGGCACAGTGATGGATGAGCCGAAAGGCGCCCTCTGGGCTGAGTTCTGAAGGTTCCGCCTTCGGACAGTGGAGAGGAGCATTCCAAGAGAGGTGGCTGGTGCAAAGGCCCTGGGGCTGGTGAGCTGGGCTCCTATGAGGGAGACAAAGTCCCTTTGTCCAGAGTGTGGTGAGGACAGAGAGCCAGTGTGAGAAGACCGCCTGGCCAGGTCGCAGAGGCCGCGGCTCTGATGAAGGAGCCTGGACATCTTTCCAAGTTCAGTGAGGGGGCAGCTTGCGGCCGAGGGAGCCCCTGTGTGCAGCCCACATTCCCAAAGGTCGCCCGCAGTTCTGTGAAGGGGCAGGACTGGAACAGGAGATACCGGCGAGGCTAGTACTGCAGGACAAGGCTAAGCTCAAAAGGGGAGGGGCTGTGGGATGGGGGGTCGGGGTAGCAGCTAGGGTGAGCAGTGGGTGTGGGCTTCACAGGCAGGAGGAGGAAGAATTCTTTCACTGGAAAATGCCCGGATTGCCGGCGTAAGCGCTCAATGAATCACGTGGCCCTTTTTTTTCTTCTCTCCCTCTTCTCCCCTTCCTCCGCTTTTCTCCCCCTCCCCCATCCAGTACTGTGATTGAAAGTACTCAGGGCCTTTGCACTATGCCTCCTCTCCTGCCCTTCTTTCATGTTGTTTTGAGATATGCTTCTCACTGAATTACCCAGGCAGATCTGCAGTGCTCCTGCCTCAGTCTCCCGGTGCGCCGGGATTGCAGACGAGGCTCACAGGGCCGAGAGTGTTGGCTTTCTGAGATGAGAAGGCTGCAGGAGGACCTCTGAGTGTGGAGGGCAGGAGCAAGAGTTCTCTTCGGGGAGAGCTCAGGTCGGAGCCTGAGCCAGGACCCCATGCCTGTGTGAGTCTGGAGGTCTTGGGCAGAGATCAGGGCTGAAAATAAAGGTCTGAGAAACGGTGGACTCCGAGACTCTGATGGGGTCCACTTCAGTGTCTCATGGTCTGACAGGAACCGTGGAGCTGCCTCAGTACCCTCAGGAATCCCTTTTTTCTTTTTATGTATTTAGTACAGGTTCTACAAGGTCTTACTACATAGATCAGACTGGTACTGACTCTCCTGTTTTCAGCCTCTCAAGTGCTGGGATTCCAGGCGTGCACCACCGTGCCAGTCTCAATTGCAGTCTCAGTGAGCCCCGGGCAGGGCCAGCACAGCATGCTGGGGATCGAACCCTAGCTGCTGTGCTTTGCCTAAGCAGGTGCTTTAGTCCGCTGAGCTATCTGGCCAGCCCAGGAATACTTTTTGTTGCCAGCATGACCCAATCCCTGCAAATATAGCTGGTGACAGTCACTGGAACCAGAAGCAGGAAAGAAGGGAAGAAGAGGAGGAGCAGGGAGGGAGGGAAGAAAGGAGGGAGGGGCAGGGAGGGAGGAGGCAAGCTGGCTTCTAGCACCCAGATGTGGTGCTCACTGCCAGGAACTCTACAGGCGATCTGCCTTCATTTCCAGCCTGTGCCCTGATTCTTATGATGCCCATTTTGCAGGTGCAGAAGCAGAAGCTCAGGTCGGGCAGTCACTTCAAGTCTGCAGATCAAGCCCAGACCCACTCTGTACCGCTGGACCATGCAGCCTCTCCTTGCTGCACACCCTTACTTCTCTGCACGTCTCTGGCCTGCAGTTCCTTCCTTTATTATATGGGGTATTAAGAAGAATGTGGTCTTATTGAGCTCTGATATTGGGTTCTGGATGCATCCAACGTGTGGTGGTTTGGTTTGGTGGTATTATTTATTTTGGGAGGGATAGGGTCTTGCTATGTAGTTCGGGCTGGCCTTGAACTCACTGTGTCACCTGAGACTGACCTTGAACTCACAGTTGCTCCTCCTGCCTCAGCCTCCCAAGCTGGAGTTACAGATGCACACAACCACACCCCGATAATTTTTCTTCAGTAGCTGTAAATATCATGGATTGGATGAGTATTTTTTAATTTTGTTTTTGTTTTTAATGTTGAACTAGTCTTGCACACTTGGCACCAATCCTCCTGGGCTACACTATGTATATATTTTTACATTGTTAGATTCAATTTGCTGGTAATTTGTTATTTTTGCATACATGTTAATGAAATATTGGCTGTGTGTGACACACACACACACACACACACACACACACACGCATCTGGTCCTGGAGAATGAACCAGGCCTCGTATGTGCTAGGCCAGTGCTCTGCCACACAACCCACAAAGCCCTGGTCCTTGGTTTTCTCACCATATCTTGGTCAGCTTTTGTGTTCGGGCAGTGCTGTCCGCACCCAGTGAGGCATCGAGCGCACCCTGTGCTTCTGTGTCTGTGAGCATTCAGTGAATGTATCAGGGCCTGGCGCTTCATGTTTTGGAAGTTATTAGGGATTGGCTCAATTTCTTTGGTAGAGCCAGTTAGGATGATCTATTGCTCCGTGTGTATGCTAGGTGGATTGTGTTTTCTCGGGAGTCGTGCATTCTACCCAAATTATCAAATTTGTGGACTTAGTGTAATATTCCTTTACTGTCCTTGTAGTGTCCATGAGATCAATAACAATGACCCTGCTGCCTTCCTAATGCTAACAGTTCATATTTTGCTTGTTTGTTTCTTTCTTTCCTGGCTAGCCTGGTCAGAGGCTTTATGTCAAAGAATCAGTTTTTGCTTTCACTGATTTTCTCTATTGATGTCCTATTTTTAATCTCATTGACTTCTAGTCTAACTTTTATTATTTCTTTCCCTCTGCTTAGCTGGTATCTATTTGCTCTTTCTTTTTCCCCTGGGCCTGCAGGCGCAGTGGAGCTGAGGCCGCACCTTGGGTGGGCACCTGAAGTCAGCTGGGGCAGCTTCTGCACAGCAGACCTCGCACGGACACACCTCAGAGCTTCTGTGTCTAGAGAGCCTGCTGCCACTGATACCGTGGACTGACGGGCGTGTGGATTAAGGCAGGCAGTGGCTCAGGAAGACTTTCTGTCCCTGTGGGGGCCCCTGTCCCACACTGCCCGGGCTGGATTCAGACTCAGGCTCGAGCTCTGAGCTCTTCAGGAGGAGGGAAAGTGTGTGTCCTCTGGTGATAGGACCCTGTCACCCACAGCTGTCACCCATGTCCTCTCCACCCATATCATGAAGTTCAAATGGAAGAGATGCTGCTTTCCCCTGGGCCACGCACTTGACTAGGTGGCCAGGTACATCAGAAGTACTAGCCACTCGCTATGTTACGTCAATCACAGGACCAAGTTCAACTGCCATGACCTGAAAAATGTTTTGGTTTTTTTTTTTGTATTTTAGGGAAGTGTCTACAGGGTGGGTGTTCAGGATCTCACTACCAGATTGGACTCATAGTGATCTGCCTGTTTACAGCCTCCCAAGTGCTGGGATTATAGGTGCATGCAACCATACCCAGTCTCAATTGCCATCTAAGCTCACACTGGGGGGCAGGGTCAGCACAGTAGGACCAGGAATCAAACCCCGGCCCCTGTGCCTGCTTGCAGGAGCTTTAATCTGCTGAGCTATCCGGCTGGCCCTCAGAAAAGTGTTAAAGGGCAGAACAAAAAAGTTGCAATCAGTTTGGCCTTCACATGTGAAGAATGTATGTGAGAGGGTCTCACTATGTAGTCCAGCCTGGCTTCCAACTTTTCAGTGATCCTCCTGCCTCAGCCTCCCAAGTGTGTGCATTATCACACCCAGTTTCTGTGCTTAAACTGTGAGAATCTTGATCCATGTAAGCTCATTCAGCTTATTACTTTTTTACAGTTTTTACAGTATTTACAGTTTTCTTTCTTTCTTTCTTTTTCTTTTTTTTTTTTTTTTCGGAACCAGGGGTTGAACTCAGGCCCTTGCGCTTGCCAGGGAAGCACTTATTCCACTGAGCCATCGCCCCAACCCCTATAGTTTTCATAAGATTACATTTTGAGCTCCCAGCTCCTCTCCTAGAGGGATGAATTGTGTGATTGTATCCTGTACCTGGTTTGCCTTAGTTACGTTTTTCTTTGTTGAGACACAGTATTGGGCACTTCAAGTCAAGGGAGGAGAGGTTTGAGTTCACAGTGTGTACAGGTTTCAGCTCATAGTGGGCTGGCTCCAAGGCAGGGGGCATGGCAGAGGAGCAGCAGTCCAAGGAGGGCAGAAGGCAGTGAAGTAGTGAAGTCTTAAAGAGGCAAATCGGCAAGGGACAAGTGATGACAGCAACCCCTTTCTGTCCCTATATTTCACCCAGGTGAGCAGCACTCACAACCAGGGTAGGGCGACCTTAGTCCTGCCCACAATGGTGCCAAAGCAATCAGTGGACTAACTTAGTGACCACACACCCTCAATCCCAGCATCGCACACTCCAGATGCAGCCACCTCCAAAAAGCCCCACCTAAGACTGCATGAGGCCCTGGGAGGGGGGACATTGAGCCACGAGCCACAGCACTGTTCATATTCTGAAGTCCTAACCCCATAGAAGGTGACCTTATATGGAATTTGCAGAGTGCCCTCAGCCAGGACAGTGGTGCCTACTCAGAGGGAAATGTGGACACAGGCAGGCCCTTCGCTCCCCCGACTCAGAACAGCAGCCCGGCCTGGGTTTGCAGCCCCCAGCACCACGAGACCATAAGCCTGCACTACCTTAGCCCCCCAGCCTGAGGTCCCTTAGTAGAGTCTAGCAAACGATCGCTCTCTGAGAGAAAGCCACTCCGCCTGTGTCCAGTGCCACCAGGGTCAGCACGCAAGCTAAGCGGCACAGTTCTGCGAAGCCTTGGGACGCTTTCCTTGGAGATAATGTTTCTCAATCACTACGAATGTGGAAACTGAATTACAAAGCCATTCAAAATGAGAACTAGATCCAGTAGCTTGGAAGTGTTTATAAAGTTTGTAATGAAAATAAAAGGGGGGTTGGGGAGATGGCTCAGTGGAATAAGTGCTCACCTGGAAGTGCAAGGGCCTGAGTTCAATCCCTGGTTCTGCAAAAAAGAGAGAGAGAGAGAGAGAGAGAGAGAAAGGGAAGACACACTGAACTCCATGTGTGTAGCTCCCGTGTTCCCTTTATATTCGGCAGCACATTTTTTGGACACAGTTGGAATCATCACCATGAGCTCTCTGGTGTTCTGCATTTGTCTTTTAGCATCACTTCACAGAAATATCTACCTAGTGACCATGTTCTCATTCTATAGTATTATTTATACAGCTACTTATTATTCTACCTGATTTGTTATTTTCTAATTTGCTCATTTATTATTGTCTAATTTTTCCACTAAGAATATTTGAGTCAACAACTTTGACATTGCCAGTCCAGGATAACCCACTACTATTATGGGCTATTAGACTATATCGGATTATTTTGCTGAACTCACACACCTACAATATTTATTTATTTATTTATTTATTTATTTATTTATTTATTTATTTATTTGTCTTTTTGAGACAGGGTCTTCCTATGCAGTTCAGGCTGGCCTTGAGCTCACTTTGTAGCTCAGGCTGGTCTCGAACTCACAACAATCCTCCTGCCTCAGCCTCCCAAGTGCTGGGATTACAGGCATGCGCCACCACGCCCGGCACACCTACAATATTTAAATGGCAATGGAATACCCATCTCTGACAAAACTAAACAAAAAGGGGATGCAAATGAAGGCCCATTTTGTATCTGTATGCTCAAAATAGGACAGACACACAGCCACTTTCTCTTAATTCAATGAGAAGGAAGATTTGTACTAACAGTGTTTGGACAGGATGTCATGTCTGCATCTTGTGCTATGAATAACCACTGAGAAGACAACGATATTCAATGTATTAATTATGTTTGTATTAATTATTGAAACTGTCTTACTAATCGGTTTTGAAACTGTCTCAAAAAAAAAAGAGAAACTGTCTCATTGCTATTTGTTTCTCGATAAAATTAATAAAAAAATAAATTAGAAAAAGAATATTTATGTAACTTATCTTTCAGTCCAAGTTTTTTCCACAGCTGGGGTTGAATCCAAGACCTTCTTCGGAGCTACTTTCGGAGCTCTTTATTCTTTATTTTGAGACAGCGAATGGTGTGCCTCGGCTCCAAATGCAAGCCTCCGTCTCAGCCTCCCACAGTGCTCGTGCGCCACCACCTGCGACTCCCAGCAGCCTTGAAGGCCCCCGATTTATTTATTTCCTACGTGGGCGGGAGAATGATGAACAATTAATTCGCTTTTTTCATGGGAGGCCATCGTAGCCATGCTGAGTGTTGTTGCAACGGTGTCCGCCAGGGGTCAGCGCAGGCTTGGGGCTGACTGGCGGCGCCCACAATGCACTGGGCTCGAGGGCCCGGGGGTGGCGTGGGCGTGGCCTGCTCGTAGGTGCGGTCCCGGGGGCTGCCCCCCGGGGGCAGGAGCCGAGGTCCCTGTCTCCTGCCGCTGCAGACCTGGGGGCCCGGCGAGGTTGTCCTAGGCGCGAAGCCGTTTAGCTGCTGCCGCGCGGGCGCGCACTTCCTTGTCCCGAAGCTCTCTGTCTGGGGAAGCTGCGCCCCAGGCGTCGCGCGTGGGGACCTTGGGGCCCACAGCCCGAGCGCCCCGCAGTCGCCCGCCCCGTTGTCCTTCCTGCGCGGCGAGCTCGGTGGGCCGAAGGCACTGGGCGAGGGCCGCCGAGGCCTTGGATCCCTCAACTTGAAGACTGGGTGCAGTGTGGAGGTGGCTTCCCCGCTGCCCAGGGGAAGCGACTTAGTCTTCTCCTCTCTGGCCCCAGTGTAAGAGACAGGTTTTTTAAAAATGTATTTTAGTACAGGGCCACACTACACAGACCCGACTCAGTGATCCTCCTGTTTTGCGGCTGCCTAAGCAGGCTCTTTAATCCACTGAGCTATCTGGCCGGCCCCGCAACTAATTTTCTTTTTCTTCTTTTTTATTTTGCGGAACCAGAGATTGAACTCAGGCCCTTGCATTTGCCAGGGAAATGCTTATTTTACTGAGCCATCTCCCTGCCCTCCCTTTTTCTTTCTTCCTTTTTTTTTTTTTTTAACAGCGAATTTTTTAAAGGAGTTTGTCAGTTCCCAAGGTCAAACCCAGGGCTTTCACGCTGAACTACATCCCCAACTCCCTCTTTATATTTTTATTTGGAGGCAGGGTGTCCATAAGGCCCTAAATTACCAGGCTGGGCTCCAACTTTCCATCCTTCTGCCTCAGCCTCCCGTGTGCTGGGATTATAGGCCAGTTTAAACAGACCCACAGTCACAGACTGCAATTTACAGGAAGGAGCACACCCTGTGACTTGTGAGTCAGGCATTTGTGCAACAGGTGCTTCCTCAGCACCTCCTGAGGGCCAGGCCGAACTCTCCATGTGGCCCACTGTTTGTGGTCAGTACCACACAGCATCTGTCTGTGGGCTGTGTCACAAAGACTTCCCAAAAGTAGGGATGCATGGCGTTTCTTAGACACCCAGGGAGCCAGAGCATCTCTGGAGCCATCCAGACCCAAATAGCTAAATGAAAGAATAGCACGTACCTGCAATCCCAACTTGAGAGGTTGATGTAGGAGGCTCTCCAGGAGCTCAAGGCCAGCCTAGGCTACGTAGTGAGTTCAGCGCCAGCCTGTGAGACCCTGTCTCAAAACCAAAACAGTACCCACCAAAACATACATGTACACACACACCACTGATTGATTGGTTTAGTCCAGCGATTGAGCATCCTGGACACATCTTAGCACTGAGTCCACACAGTTGATTTTAGAGGGGAAAAGGGGGGTGGAATGACTCCAAATGTTTCCTCTGCTTTCCATCTTTGTAGTACTGGAATAGCACATTATGACATAATGACATTGTTCAGTGAGTTGTGTAGCATGGGCTATAGAAATGGCTATAGGGGAAGAGAGGAAATCGCATGGGAAGTGCCAGACTCCCTTGGAAAACAACATGCTGTTTCTTGTATTCTGATACTTACTCACTGAGACATCTGAGTCCTGGGTTGGGAATGGGAAATTCAAGACCCATCATTTCACCCCTGGTCCTGAAGTTACAACAGGGCATAGGTTTGTCGGATGGCATGTGGGCTCCCTGGTGGGCATCCCTTTCCCTGATGGCCCTGGGAAAGGACATCAGGAGAAGCCAATGCCAGGCATCAGTACTGAAGGATGGCTGAAGTTATTTTAGCTGGAAGGGAGAAGAGAGCACTCCAGGGACAGGAGATATGTGGAGGAGAACCACAGAGGTAAGCTAGCAGATGCAAGGCTCGGGAAGATGAGCTGTGAGATGCCTTTGAGGAAGAGGGGCAGCAGATACAGGATGTGGCCCCGTCCAGCTTTGGTATAATTTTCATAACCACCCTCTCAGTTCGTTATGTGGCTAGATGTCCCTCAAAGCCTCATGCAGTCATAGCTGGGGCTTCCCAGAGGTGGCTGAATCTAGAGCCTGTGATGCTGGGATCAAGGGTATGTGATTTGGTGTTGGGTATTTTGTCTCAGCAATGAGAACAGTAGCTAAGACACAGTTGGTCTGGTGAGATGAATGCTGTTCTTCGTAAGTGCTTGTCTAGGTGTTTGTGTGTGTCATCCCCGACCCTTATGAGAAAGAACAGGGCCTGGGTCCACCCCCAGCATGGGGTCCAGTGGAGGCTCTGTCTGAACTTGGGGCAGGTGTGGGGTGCTCAAGATGACCCTTGGGAGCAAATCTGCACCCCTGGGACTGTTTCAGATGAATCAACGAGGCAAGAAGATCACAACCCTCTGAAGCTCTGTGCATTTATAATCTCCTTGAAAAACCAGTGTGGAGGCACCTCAAAAGCAAAACAGAAATCTCACTTTTGGGTTTAAATCCGGAAGAAGTGAAAGCAGTGTTGAATAGATGTTTGGGTGCTCAAGGTCATAGCAGTGTTATTCATACTAACCAAAAGGGGGAAACAGTTCAAGTATCTGTGGGTGGATGCATGGTAAATAAAATGTGGCAGAAATACACAGTGATTTTTTTTTTTAGTCCTGGGGATAGAATTGAGGGCCTCACCCACTCTAGGCAAGTGCTCTACCGCAGAGCTGCATCCCTAGCCAGCCCCATCTTTGCACCCTTCTTTTACTTCTTTAAAAATTGGAGACAAGCTTTCAGCTCCATTGCCCTGGCTGGCCTCAAACTTGTCATCTTCCTGCCTCAGCCTCCCAAGAGCTGAGATGATAGGTGAGTTTCACCATGCCCAGCCAAGATCTTGTCATAAACAGCACTGTACAGGGTTAGGGAGCTATCTCAAAGGCATCTGTGCAAGTATCTGGCAAGTGCAAGGTCCCAGACAGTTTGATCCCTCGTACTGCAAACACACACACACACACACACACACACACACACACACACACACAGACAGTTTGATCCCTCGTACTGCAAACACACACACACACACACACACACACAGACAGTTTGATCCCTCGTACTGCAAACACACACACACACACACACACACACACACACACACACATGACAATACTGTAATGGTTATGATGGTGAGGGTTATGTATATTACATTACACACAAAAAAAGCCCTGTGAAGCACCATAGATTACCAAGGTCTAGGAGCTTATTACCAATGTGTGAAAAGGAAGCACAGGAAATGGAAATTTTATTTTTATTTATTTATTTATTTTTTGTCTTTTTGAGACAGGATCTCACTGTGCAGTTCAGGCTGGCCTTAAGCTCACTTTGTAGCTCAGGCTGGTCTTGAACTCACAACAATCCTCCTGCCTCAGCCTCCTGAGTGCTGGGAAATGGAATTTTTAAAAACGTGAACCCAGCCCAGGGGAGGAATGCTGGCTGGGTTCCTTGAGGGTGTGTCACAGAGGATGAGGCTGTGAGACAGCATAAATACTGGCAAGCTTAGCTCTCAGTTTTGCAGGTAAGAGCAGAGCCTAGGTTAGAAGTCACTTTTGCAGGGTTTCGAGCAAGTTCAGGCAAAGCAGGGGCTGGAGGTCCAAAGCCTTCCTCTCTTGCAAACATCCTGGTGCTGGGGCACCTGCTACCTGAGGGAGCAGAAAGAGATGGGGTGCAATCTTTGGAGGTGGGCTGAGATGCCAAGAGAGGCAGGCATGGTGCCATCTGGAAAGACCTCAGTCTTCATGGGATGACATTCAGCACTGTGCCAAAATTGACTTCACAAGGCATCAGCTAGCTTGTGAGTAGATGGAGGCTGGGCATGGTGTATCTATCACCCCAGCACTCTGGAAGGCTGAGGTATGAGGGTCACAAGTTGAAGCCCAGCTTGAACACTTCAGGACAAAGGGTGACTGTCTTATAATAAAAATAAAAAAGGCTGGCTGGAGAGGTAGCTATATAGGTCCTGGGTTCAGTCCCCAATTAAAAAAAAAAAAAAAAGATGCTGGGTATGGTGGCATGCACCTATAATCCCAGCATTTGGGAGGGCTGAGGCAGAAGAATTGCCATGACTTTGAGGCCAGCTTGGGCTACGTAGTCAGATCCTATCGCAAAGAAAATGTATCTATTATTTAGCCTGCCTATTTCCAGGAGGCCTGAAAAGAGGAGAAAGGAAGAGAAGGAAGGACTGAAGAAATTCAGTCGGGTACTGACCAAGCAGTAGCTGTGAAGTGTGAGCATGGTGCCAGTGCTCTGTTAGAACAAGAGAGAAAAAGTAGGAGAAAAGTGTTTCATTGCTGTTGTTTTGTTTTCTGATACAGGGTCTCTCACTGTGTAGCCAAGGCTGGCCTCGAACTCATAGTGATCCTCCTGACTCAGCCTCCCACATGCAGGGATCACAGTGGGCACCACCACACCCAGCCAGGGTGTTTTACTGTTGGCCCCTCATGTTGCTCCCAGGCCACAGCAGCCTGTGTGTGTGTGGAGGCTGGGAAGGTGTTCAGAGGTTTTTGTGAGTCAGGAAGGACAAACTCGCTAGCTCAGGAAGCTTGTAAAGATTTGTGTCTGGATGTCTCCCCAAAGCCTCATGGGGTCATGGCTTTTTGGAGGAGGCTAAATCTGGAGTTCGTGGTTGGTCCATTGTCCAGTGCTGGGATGGCCTGGCGAGCACTGTGCCTGCCCTTGGGCCGGTGGCTTGGCACTGCACCAGGGAGGGAAAGAGGCTGGCTCTTCCCTTTTGGCCTCTCTGCTCTTGCTGCTCTTGCTGTCTTCCTCCTGCTGCACTGCCCTGCCTTGGAGGCAGCTGGTTATGGACCGAAGCAGTCACAGACTGTTAGCTAAATTAACTTTTTGTTCTTTAACTTGTGGGTGTTGGGTATTTTTGTCTCAGCAACAAGAAAATGAACTAAGACAAACCTGGAAACCACAGAGGAGAGATGAAGCAGAAAAGCCAAAAGCGCAGACAGGGAAGGTCCAGCCTGGTGAGGTCCCAGGTGAGTTGTCTATCTTTATGACGCAAATTGAATAATTCCGCAGGAGACACTCAGCTCCCGCAGCCAACAGGCAGGACTGACATCAGACCTCTCGGAGCCTGGCTGAAGTCTGCAGTGCAGTTCAGCGACTTTTAGGAGGGGCCAAGATGATCTGAAGATTTTTGATAATAAAACAAATCAAACACAGTCTAAGGATGGAGCTTGAAAATCACAAGCTCAGTTGGGTGTGGCAGCACAGGCCTGGATTCCCCATCCTGCACTTGGATTGAGACCTAGCCAGCCTGGGCCATGCAGTGGCCAGGGAGCTCAAGCCCAGCCTGGCTACCCGGTGCAATGTCTCACAAAGGCCAATGGCCAGCGTGGTCCTTCCACCCTGGTGTCTCACACGACCTCTTGTTGCTCTCAGCTGAATCTCTGAGGCCTGAGTCCTTGTCACATCTGCCCCGTCCAAGTGTTTCTGTGTCTCTTACAGGAATCGTTGCCAGGGCCGGGTATCCAGGAGCATGGTGCAATAATCCTAGCATGGGGAGGCTGAGGCAGGAGAGGCCAACACTGCCTGAGGGTCCTGCCCCCCCACCCCTGGGGATATGGCGGGCTATACAGTGGGGTCATTCAGCCTGCAGCTTGTCCTCAGGAGGACACCGTGTGGACCAGGTGATGTGGGTGGGCTGAGCAGCACAGGTGCACCTCCTGGGAAGGCAGCTGGTTTCACTGTCCCCTATGAGGTGTGACAGTGTGCTCTTCTGTGGAACTGTTTGTACAAAAACTAGGTATGCGTTTTGCGCTCCTCTGTGGTTGCTAGAAATCAAAGCCAAGGCCCCCTGTGGGCAAAGCAGGTGTCCACCACTGGCCTGCATCTCCAACCCCTTTATTTTTATTTATTTATTTATTTTTAGTTTTTAGTAAGGGTCTACAGGGTCTCACTGAATAGACCCGACTCGTAGTGATCGGCCTGTGTTCAGCCTACCAAAAAGCTGGGATTCCGGGCTCGTGCCACCATGCCCAGTCTCAATCGCTGTCTCAGTGCATCCCAGTGGATACTGCCCCACTGTGTCCACACCGTGCAGCACCGGCATGGCACACCAGGGATCAAGGCCAATGTGTTTGCCTAAGCAGGCGCTTTAACCCGCTGAGCTATTTGGCAAATCCTTCCAACCCCTTTAAAAAAGTGTTTGTTTGTTTTTTAATTTTCGAGATAGGTCTTGCTAAGTTGCCCAGGCTAACCTCAAACGTGGGATCCTTCTGTCTCAGCCTTCTGAGCATCTGGGATTATGGCCTGCACCACTGTACCTACTCCTTTCAGAACAATTTTCTAAAAAGAGTCGTAACAGAATTGGGGATGGCCAAAAATAAATCAAAAATTGAGGGAAAATAGTTGAATTTTAAAAATATTTTTTAATTTTCAGTTTATAACATTTAATTGAAGTTGGTCTGACAGTTGTGGGTTATTGTTAAACTGATTAACATTTAATTGAAGAATATTTTTAGTAATTTTTATTTGGGCATGGTGGTGCACACCTGTAATCCCAGAACCCAGGAGGCTGAGGCAGGAGGATTGTGTGTTCAGGCCAGCATGGGCCACATAGCAAGACTCTGCCTTAAAATAACTGAACTAAACAAGTTTTACTTATTTTTTCAGTGCTGGGGATCAAATGTGGGGCCTACAGTTCTTTCTTTCTTTTTTTTTTTTTTTAAGAGAAATCAAAAGTAGAACCAATTGGCCAAAGCTTGATAAGACTCCAGTTAATAGACATATTGCAAAAGGGCAGTCCTTGGCTTTTTCACAGTTGTGCCTAAAAACTCTTCATTTGGTTTAAAACAAAATATTCAATCTGTCTTTTCATTAGAATTCTTTGCTTTAGCTAATGATTTTGATTCAGGAAGTTACCTGCCTTCCTGCTGCGTGCAGCGGACTTGTTCTGTGCTTCTGAATCATTTCTTATGTTTATACTTTTACTTTAGAATAGGATTTTAAGCTTCCTGAAGGCTAGGATGGACTTGTGGGTTTCCTTTTGCTCTTATATATGCTTAAGGCAGTGCCTCTCCTGGTAGAATTCATTTCCATGCAGCTGGGCCAGCCAGCTGGTTTTCCTCATGCTGGGTCAATGTTGTGTTAGTTTATATTTCTTTCTTCCTTTTTTTTTTAGGTTTGGTCTTTCAGGTTGTTCTTGAACTTGCAGTGATCCTCCTGCTTCAGCCTTCTGTCTGCTAGGATCACTGTTGTGCACCACCACACCTGGCTTCTTTTCCCCTTCTTAACATGGTGTTTTGTGTCTTTGAGAAAGAAGACAGAGAATGAGGCAAGTAGAAAGAGGCACTCATCCAGTTTCTGCTGGGAGCTTGCTGGATATTGAGCATAGCACGTGACATTAAAGAAAGAAAATCAAAGAGAAAGACAAGTTTGTAATATATTTGAAACAGATGTATGTGCTTCAGTTGAAAAATTCCAAATGTGGCCTTTTGACCTAGCAAGTCTACTCTAGAACTTGATCCTGTGGAAATAATTAAAACACAGACAAATGATTGGGCTCTAGAGTGTGTATTTCAGCCTGGGTTTTCTGTTCATGTGGTTTTGTTTTGATATTGGGCATTGAACCCAAGGCTTCCCAAGGGCCAAACACATAGTGGATCACTGAGCTCTGTCCCTGGCCCTCAGCCTGGCTTAGCGTGAAGAATCAGAAGCAATCTAGAGTTTCCATCATATAAATTTAACATAAAAATACAATTGAATTCCTCTATTAAAATAATATTGATGTCAGTAAATGTTTTTAATTGGAGAATTGTTTTGGTCACTTTCCTTGTCACTGGAACAAGATGCCTGACTTCGAGTAGAAGTTGTTTTGGTTCCCAGTTTCAGAAATGTTAGTCCCTGGTTGCCTGCCTCCAAGGCAGGCAGGCAGGCAAGTGTAGAGAGCTGTTTCCAAGATGTAGCTATGACAAATTGTGCTGCTGTAAACATGGGCACACGTAGATCGCTGAGATATGCTTTTACTTATTCTGGGAAGATCCCTAGGAGGAGGGTAGCTGGGTCAAACAGGGCCTTCGCTCTTATTTTTTTGAGGAATCTCCTCACTGATTTCCACAGGGGTTGCACCAGCCTGCACTCCCACCAACAGGGGAGAAGGATTTCTTTTTGTTGTTGGCTGACTTTTTTCTTTTTTTTTAAGCAGTTCTGTGGATTTTCTTTTTTCCATAACTTTATTGAAGAACAAATAGCAATGAGACTGTTTCAAATCAAATTAATAGGACAAGGCCGGGTGTGGTGGCACAGGCCTGTAATCCCAGCACTCGGGAGGGTGAGGCTGAAGGATTGCTGTGAGTTTGAGACCAGCCTGAGCTTAAGGCCAGCCTGAATTGCATAGTGAGACCCTGTCTCAAAAAGATTTAAAAAAATTAGTAGGACAGATTCAATAATTAATACATTGCATATTGTGTTCTTAGTGGTTATTTGTTGTACAAGGTACAGACATGATATTCTATTTACGAACACTATTAGAGCAGATCCCTCTATTCACTGAATTAAGAGAATGTAGCTGTATACTTCTTTTTTTCAGAGCTGATTTGGCTGACTTCTTGATATTAGCTTTTTTTTTTTTTGGCAGAACTGGGATTGAACTCAGGCCCTTGTGCTTGCCAGGGAAGCACTAATTTCACTGAGCCATCTCCCTGGCCCCTTGAGTTGTTGTTTTAATTTCCTTCTCCCGAATGACCAGTGAGGCTGAGGGTTCTTTTCACATATTTACTTGTCGTTTGTGTTTCTTCATCTGAGAAGTGTGAATTCATCTCAGATGTTGGGCCTTATTTCTATGTTAATTCTCCCTCTACCTTGGGATCTGTGCCCTTTGGCTTCCTGTGCAGTAACCGTTACATGTGGAAAATCTGAGGCACTACCCCACAGGGGCATGGAGAGTGTAGCTTAGTGGTGGGTGCCCACCTGGCATGAGCGGGGCCAGACTTTGGTCTCTGGCACTGCACAAAAACATCCTGAGTTGGAACTTGACCCCTGTGGCCCACTGGGGTAACTCCATAGTTGACCATTGCCCCTCCATAGCTCCCTAGAGGATTTGTGCTGCTAGCGAGGTCACGATGAACCTTGCTGAGGCCTTACTTCCAGCACATCTGTGTTCAACTCCTGGCTGTGCTATTTGGCTTTGTGAGTGTGGAGAAGTGAATCTCTGTGGCTTCCATTTCCCCCTTGGTAAAATGACTGGTGCAGTACAGGAGCTGTACGGATTAAATGCGATACCAAGTGCATGAGCCCTGTCCACCGTGAACTCTGTGAACTCTGCAAAGAGTAATTGCTGAGCGCCAGACACAGGCCAGGTCCTGAAGGTCAATTCACTTGGCACACAGTGGGGGCTTTCTAGGCTCAGTGTTCTGGGTGCCTGGGTTGTTTCAGAGAACACAACACAGAAATCTTCCTGTGGCTTACATTTGGAGCAAATGCAAAGGTTAAAGAAGGTACACTCCAAGCTGAGCATGTGAGTCGTGCCTGTGATTCCAGCACTGGGAAGCTGAAGCAAGAGTCACAAGTTTGAGTGGAATCTAGGAAATTTAGTGAGACTGTGAGACTGTGACTCAAAGTCAACAAACAAACAAACACCCAGAAAGGACGGGGGGATGTAGCTCAAGATAAAGGCTCTGAGTTCAATCCCCAGTATTGAAAAACAAAAAAGTCCAATCCATGATCGCAGATAACAGGAATTCTATTTAGTGCCTACTCTGTAATCATTGTGCTGAGTGAGTTTCATGTTTAGCCTTACTTTTTCATGAACTCCGTGAGGTGAGTTCATTTATTTACTTTTTTTTGTACTGGGAATTGAACTCTGGACCTTGTGCTTGCCAGGCAGGTGCTTGTGCTGCTGAGCTATATCCCCACTCTTTATTTTTTATTTTTATTTATTTATTTTTAAGATAGGGTCTCACTATGTAGTTTAGACCGGCCCTGAACTCACTGTATAGCCCATGTTGGCCTTGAACTCATGGTAATCTTACTGCCTCAGTCTTCCTAGTGCTGGGTTAAAGGTGTGTGCCTGGCTATTTATTTTATTCTTCCCTTCTTTCTCCTCTTTCTTTTTTTCTTGCTTGCTTGCTTGCTTGCTTTCTTCTTCCTTTCAGACAGGGACAGGCTAGCCTCAAGCTCACTGTGAAGCCCAGACTGGCCTCAGACTCATGGTGAGCACCCTGCTTCAGCTTCCTGAGCACTGAGATTACAGGCATAAGCTGCCATGCTCCACTCGAAATGGTTTATTGTTATGAGACAGCTGGCAAGTAAGCATTAGACAGGTGACATAAAGTGAGCAGAGAAATAGCAGAGGCTGGTCTTGAACTTGCAGTGATCCTCCTGCCTCAGCCTCCCAAGTGCTGAGATTGCAGGGTATGCCACCATGCACAGCTGAGTTGATTTGCATCTGGTTCTTTCTTGAGGAACTGTGAGGAAAAGAAAACCGAGATTTCTTGATAGTCATTATCTCTGTAGTAGGTGATAGAGAAGAGCCCAAAGACAGCTCTGTGTAGAATGTGGCTGTGGAGAACTAAGGGATCCAGCAACCTCCCTTCCTCCCTAGAAGAGTGCTCCCTGGACAGAGGTCAGCCCACGGCTTCCAGAGCCACAGCAGGGCCCCCGCAGGCCCACCCTGCCCCTTAAGGGAGGTGGATACAGTAGTTGGCTCCTACTGTACATACCCCACAGAGTCCCAGCTTCTTATTTCCTGGCCAAGTGTTTGACAATGACATGGCTTTTCCACCTCTCAGGTGCCCACTGAAGGGTTCATATCCTGCCCAGGTATGAATGGATTAGTGCTGTCAGAATTTTACAAAATTATTATTAGGAGATGCTTCAAGTATTCAGAAGAGTATAAGAAATGATAGCATGTGCTCATCACTCTTTATTCCTCTTTTGTGCTGAGGATTGAACCCAGGGCCTCATGCAAGCCAAATATGGGATCTGCCACTGAGTTCTGCTCCAGCCCTCTGCCTGGTTCTTTTGCTTGGTGTGTGTGTGTGTGTGTGTGTGTGTGTGTGTGTGTGTGTGTGTGTGTGTTCCTAGGGATTGAACCCAGTGTCTTCACACTAAGTTCTATCCCAAGCCCTTTTTTATTTTTCACTTTGAGCAGGATCTTGCTAAGTGGCCCAGACTAGGCTTAAATTTGAGATCCTCCTGCCACAGCCTTCCAGAGTGCTGGGATTCCTGGCATCTACTATCTCAGCCAGCCACTTAGCTGTGACACACCTTTGTATCTTGTGGTTTTGCACCAGGTCTTTTAAAAATAACATACATTCATACATAAAATATATGCATGCATACATACACATGCACCTGAAGCCTCCTGTGTACATCCTCTGATTTCGCTTCCTTTCCTCTGTCCCTCCAGAGGCCACCTCTGTCCTACCTGGAGCATGTGGCATTAAAAGACTTGCTATCTCACCCTTCCTGTGTACAGGTAATAATGCACACCTTTGTACCATTTCTTGTGTCCACACACGTGCAGGGGTATCTGTCCAGAGCTACGCTCCCTGGGTGGGAGTGCCCACACCAAGGGGGCCATAACTTCTCCACAGGGTGGTATCACCTGCTGGGGGCTCAGGGGCTTCTACTTCTCCCCGACCTCAGTCTGAAACTCTTGTCTGTCTTTGGAGAGTTCTTTTTGCCAGTCCATTGGAATGTGAAACAGTAGCTTGCAAATGTAGGTCCTGATTACTAATGAGAGTAAGCACATTTTCATGGGACTGTTGGCCGTTTACATCTCCTCTTTTTTGAATTATCTCCAGTTATGTTACTTGCTTTTTTATCTGTTGTGTAGTTTGTCATTCATTGCTCCTTCTGGTTGAAGGAGTTAATTGTGCATTCTGGTTACTAATCCTCTATCAGTCGTCTACAGTCCTGGAACTTCTCCAAGTCACTTACTTACCTTTTACTTTGTGTGTGGTTTGTCTTAATGTACAGACAAGTTTAATTTTAATGTTATTTCATTCTGTTCCTCATTGTTGGTGTTTTGAAGTTTTATTTTAAAACTCATCTTTTTGTCTCAAATCATACTATTCTATATCATACCATACTTTCTAAGTTTTTTAAAGGTTTTATTTTTCCCATTAAGCATGTAAGGATTGCACGTTACATCAGTTAACTTTCCTTTGCTGTGACCAAGGCCCTGAGGAAAACATTTAAAGGAAGAAAGGTCACCTTGGCTCATGATTTCAGAGGTCAGATGGCACCATTACTCTTCGATCTGCAGAGTCAGAAACACCATGGTGAAAGGGTGTGGAGGAGAAAGCTGCTCAGCTTGCGGCAATGTGCTCGTCTCCCTCCTTCCACTCCTGTTCATCCAGGTCCCTGTCTTGGGAGTGCTGCTCCTTACTTTCAGGGTGGGTCTCTCCTCCCAGCTTCCTATCCCACATACTGATCATGCTGGAAACATTCAGAGATGCATCCAAATGTGTGTGTCATCCACGTCCTAGCCATTTCTCAATCCAATCAAGTTGACAACCCAGCTTTAACCACCACATGCATGTAATTCACAACAGAAATGGAGCTAAATTCCCTCTGTACCTCTCTTGAATTTTAAGTTTTATTTTGTGGTATAAGGCAGGGTTCCATTTTTCTTTTTTCTTCTTTTTTTTTTTTTTTTCCATTTTTCTTAACAAATCTATCTAATTGATTTACCTAGTACCATATTGTGTAGTCTATTCTGTCTCCCTTGATTTACCTTGTCTTTCCTATGTGAGTGTCCATCCAGCTCAGAGTCTGTTTGGGACCAATTTGGCTAATTGATCTATTATCTGTTCCTGGGATAATGCCACACAGTGTCAATACTTTATCTTATCATAAGTCTTTCTATCACACGAGGAGAAGTGACTTATCATATTTTTCTTTTTTTCAAAGTTATTTTTTGATATTATTAGTTCTTTGTTTTTCTATATAGACTTTAGAATCATCTTGTTCAGTGTGTTGAAAGATGAAATTCTTGATTTTGAATACCAAGTTTCATCTACACCACAATGCTTCTCTTTGCATTGGACATTGTGACACACTGTTACGGTTCAGGTCTGAAATATTCCCCCAAACTCTCACACTTGGAGGTGGTCACTGAAGGCATGAGTTGGAGGGGCATATTCTTGTCCCCTCCTATTTCTTTCTCCATCTGCTTCCTGGCTATCATGCAGTGAGAAGCTTTTCCCTACCATGTTGTTCTGCTATGTTGGTCTTGCCTTGGAGTTAGCTACGGACTGTACCCACTGAGACTGTGAGCCACCCTAAACCTTTGCTCCTTTTATTTGCAGATGTCAGTTATTGTTTTCCAGCAATGCAAAAGCTAATTAATACACAACATACAGGATGAAAGGTTCATTTTGGCTCATAGTTTAAGAAGGTTCAGTGAGGAACATCTGTGCAAAGGGGCCTGGTGGAAGCAAGCACTTCAGCCTGTGTCACTCAGAAGCAGAGCAAGGAGGGAGGATCCAGAGAGAGCACCCCCTTCCAGGTCACACCCCTAGCTACTCCTCTTCTTACCAGGCCCCAGCTCCAAAGATTTCTCATGACACTCTCCTTTCTGATGTACTTTCTTTTTTTTGTGGCAGAACCGGGGATTGAACTCAGGCCCTTGTGCTGGCCAGGGAAGCACTTATTCCACTGAGCCTTCTCACTGGCTCCAAATACATTATTTTTCTTGTGGTGGAACTGGAGATTGAACTCAGGCTCTTGCCCTTGCCAGGCAAGTGCTTATTCTACTGAGCCATCTCCCTGGCCCTTTGATATACTTTCACAACAGTTTCTGATTCCTGTACTTATAGGTCATATTGCAGAGTTTACTTCTTTCCCTTAAAATTATGACAAAATACAAATACCTTGAAGTTGGCCATGTTAGTCGCTTCTGTAGATAACTTAGCAACTGTAATTGCCTTCATGCTGTTGGACAGGCTGTTACTACGAGAAGAAGACTGTGAAGTCCATTACCTAGAATTAATAAATCCGTGTGGCTGAATAAAGCCTATTGTGTGGAGAACTCGTCGTCTATCCAGGGTTGGGCATTTGGATCACTTGCATCTCAGACTGTCATGAATAACGCTGCTGGAACACTGATGTGTGAATATCTGAGTTGTTTTTAATTCCTTTGACTCTTCGCCCACAGTGGAATCTGTGGCTCACGTGGTAGCGCTATGATTAACTTCTTGAGCAACCATGCAGCCTTTTCTGTAGCGGTGGTACCAGTTTGGGTTCCCAGGGTCCCCACAGCCTGTCCAATGTGTATTTTCTTTTTGTAAAAACATACAATCATGGTAGTAGATGTGATGTGGAATCCCACTGAGGTTTTGGGTTGCATTTCCTTAATGACAAGCGGCATTGCTTATCTTTCCAAGGGATTATTGCCCACTTAGGTGTTTTCTTGTAGAAAGGTCTATTCAAATGCGTCGCCTTGCTCTTTCTCTTTTAGTACTTTTGCATCAGTTTTAAATTCATAGCAAAACTGAGCAGACAATCCAGGAAACTTCTATTCAAGATGGCCCCTCGATCACCTGAGTGTATTTGTTAAGAGTGACGAACCTATCCTGACACATCACTATTGTTACAATCAATATCATTTACTAATACAGGACAAAAATTATACAGTGTCTGCCGTAGTGAGGCCCTGTCCTCCTCCCTATTCTAATCTTTCAGACAGCAGAGTTTATTTGCACATACCACACATGTGCAGTCTTAACAGCAGGCTGCGAGTCCTGCTCAGACGGCCAAATTTAGCTAAAACATTAGGGGGATTTCACCTTCTGCCATTTTTCTATCTTGTTAAATAGAGGCTGGCTATACTGAGTCCCAAGAAAGAATGATTCTAGACTTTTTGGGTCAGATAACAGTTCCACATTAAGACACTGTTCTACAGGGAAAACAATTAGTATTTAGTCAAACTTTTGGCTTACAGGGAAAAAAAATTCTGAAGTCTTTCTTTGTGCAGCAAAGCAAGGTGGAAAGACAACGACAGATTTCATTTCCTGTCCCTGTTCGGTCTTGTGCCATTTGGTTATGGATTTACAGAAGCCTAGCAGGAGATCTCTAGCACTTGTATCTTGTACAAGTTGGGTGTCTCTAATCCTAAAATCCCAAATCAAATGCCTGAAATGCTCTTCTGTCTGAAAGTTCAGCACCAACATAATGAGGAAAAAACTTTTTTTTTTTTTTTTTTTTTTTTAACAATAAACACCTTTATTACATGAGCTAAACCGGGAGGGAAGGTTCATCTGCCTTCCAAGCCTCGATTTTCCTCAGGTCGAGCTCCAGCTCCTTGCCTTCCAGCACACAGACATCTGCTCGGCCACACTGGCCTGGTCTTGGTGCACTGCAGGCAGGAAGCCTGCCCTGCGGGAGCTGCTCTTCCAGAAGACTGCCGATTTGGGCGTTCTTTTTCCTTTCATCATACTTCTTTTGAATTTTCTTTGATCTTTTTTTGTTTGAAATCTCCTCCTCCTCAGGAGTCAGCTTGGCCCCCCTTTCTCTGCCCAGCGGCAGTGCGCGGTGGGATTCGTACCCCTGTCGGCGAGGCACGCTGTCGATGAGCACAGTGCAGTTCCTCACCAGGGTCTCGGTGCAGACCGGCTCGCTATTGGATGCGTTGTAAACAACATCAGTGATCCTGGTTTTTCGAGTACAACTCAGAGCCCCAGGAGACGTTTCCCACATCTAGCCGCAGGGCTCGGTACTTCTTGTTGCCTCCTCGAACTCAGACTGTGTGTGCGCGGCGGGCACCGATCTTAGTATTGGCCGCAGGGCGCCCCAACTCATACTTCCGCTTCTTGTGACAGGGCTTTCTTTGCCCCTGGTCTTGCTGCATTTGTGCCAATCATTGCTCAACGCAGGCTGGAAAGAGGAAATGCTAAGGCTCATGGTCCAACTTTTGAATTTTATTTATTTAGGTGGAACCAGGGATTGAACTCAGGCCCTTATGGTTGCCAGGCAAGGGCTTATTCTACTGAGCTATTTCCCTGGCCCTAACTCTTGAATATTAGAGCATCTGCAATTTTGAATTTTCTGACTAAGCATGTTCAACCCGTAAAGTGTATGCAAATATTCTAAAATCTGAAAAACTCCTAAATCAGAAACATTCTTTTGTCCAAGTACTATATTTCAGGTGAGGAATATTCAAGTTGAACTGGGGATATTTCTCAACATTTAAAAGCTGTCATCTTTTACTACTGTTTATAAGAAGTCTGCAAAATAGCCCAGCATGGTAGCATATACCTGTAATCCCAGCGCTCCAGAGGCTGAGGCAGGAGAATTGCTGAGAGTTCAAGAGTAGGCTGAGCTACATAGTAAGTTTCGGTGCCAGAATGAATTACATAGACAGACCCTATATTCCAAAAAAAAAAAAAAGTCTGCAAAACAGTGTAATGTGTATTTTATTTTAAAAAGTGAGGCTCAGGGGCTGGTGAGACAGCTCAGTAGTCTAAAGCACCTGGTTAAGTGTTGGGAGCCAAAAAAGAGCTAGAAAATTGGTCAAATGTGTGTAAGACTAGGCCTCAGTGCCTAAAGCAAACAAGCTACCACAGTCCTGAGATAAGTATCCTGTCTGGGTCAGGGCAGCTATTAGTCACTAGGCAACCTTGTGTAACATGTTACTAACTTCGCAAAAGTATAAATAAAGGACCATTTTGTTGTGCAGTTGAGTTAGTCTTGTCTGTCAAGCAGACCCGGGACCCCCTAGCCCAGCTTTTGTCTTCTTGCCTGTCTTTCTCATTCCTGCTGCCGTTTCTCCCCAGGTAGAACTGATTGCAGTGAGATCAACAGATCCCTACACTTAGGCAAGCTTGGGCAGATACAGGAGACTTAGGTTCAATCCCCAGCACCACATATTGCACCAGCCCTGACCTTAGGGCAGATTGAGCCAGCACACCTCAACAAAAAAAAGTGAGACTCAGAGAATGATTTTTCTGGGCTACTCAAGAGAGTAAATGAATTACAGAACTATCTGAGTCTATGTTTTCTTTTTTCTTTTTTTTTTTTTTTTTTTTGTCTTTTTGAGACAGGGTCTCGCTATGCAGTTCAGGCTGGCTTTAAGCTCACTTTGTAGCTCAGGCTGGTCTCGAACTCACAACAATCCTCCTGTCTCAGCCTCCCGAGTGCTGGGATAACAGGCATGCGCCACCACGCCTGGCTCTATGTTTTCTTGTTATTTTCCTGATCTTGGCTTCAGGTATATACTCTAAGACTCAGATCTCTCTTGTTAGGTTTTTTTTTTTTTAAATTTAATTTAATTTAATTTTTGTACAGGGTCTCACCATGCAGCCCACATTCACAGCGATCCTCCCTAGTGCCGGGATTACAGGCGCGCGCCACCACGCCCAGATTGCAGATATCTTTTAGTCCTGAGAGGCAGTTTGCTAACAAGGGCCCAAGCATCTGCTTCTCAGTCTTCTATACAGAATGAGACAACCTGGTCATGATGCATCCTTCACCCGACTGCGGAGGGCTCTGGAGGGTTACATGAGGCTGCTGCTGAGGCAGAGACAATAAGATCTCGGGGTGCTGCAGTGGGTGGGAAGGAGTGGGATGAGTCAGGGTTCAGGCTCGTTAGCCCTGCCTTTTCACACAGTAAATCTAGTCACTTCCGAGAGGCACCTGCTCTGAGGCATGCCAGACCCTTGCCACTTACAATTTATATCTATGAGCAATAAGGAGGTCAATAGCACATAACAGCTCAGACTTTGCCAAGGTGAAGATTATGAATAATGTGTGATCTGGGAGGCTGGGGTCTGGACAGAAGCTCTTGCTCCTAAGAAGGCTCTGGCAAAGCCCTGGCCTTTGGGTCTCCCTGCAGCTTGGCAGCACAAAAGTGGCTCTCATGAAAGCCTGAATTGTCACTTCCAGTTTTCAGTTTTCCAGCATGCCTTTTTTTGTTGATATAATTTTAGAGACAGCATTTCACTGTATAGTTCAGGCTGGGTAGCCCAGGCTGACCTTGAACTTGAGGCAGTCCTCCTGCCTCAGCCTCTGAAGTGCTGGGGAGATCAGTCATACAAAGAAAAGGTTTATCTTGGTTCACTGTTCTGGGGGCTGGGAGGTCAGTACCCAGCAATTGCACTGGTGAACGGCTTGTGGTGCTTTAACTCAAGATGATGGAGAGTGGAAGAGTCTTGGATGAAAAAGACAAAGCATGCAAGTGGACATGCTCTGTGAGCCCTGTTCTCTGGTAGCTAGTGTAATCCTGAGAGAGTGAGAACTGGAACTCACTCCTCAGGAAAGCACTGTCTGTTCCTGAGGGCTCTGTGCCCACCTTACTCTGCTTCCCCCTCAGAGTTGTTTATTGGCATGGGCTGCAAGGTGCATTGGCACTGGTGGGCAGTGGATGTCAGGGGCAGCCTCAGAACCCCTAGGCTCAGAGGGCCCAGCTGGAGGTGAAGGAGACCTGCTGACGGTGGCCTGGACCACTTGGAGTGACCCCTCCTTCCAGGTGAGGCTTCTCCCAGTCCAGATCTTCAGCACAGAAGTGAGCAGGGCCACAGATTTAGGAGGGATGCCTTCTGTACACTCTGGCCTCCAAACAGAAGAGGACTCCATGACCTCAGAAGGCCTTGTGTGGTGACGAGCTTCACAGTTGTCATGGCAACCTCCTGCCCAAAATGTGGCGTGTGGGGGAGCTTCAGCATGGTGCGTTCTAGGTGGGTGTGGTCAGCACTCAAGCCTTGAAGACAGCAGACAGTGGGTTTCTCCATTACACACGAACAGCGCTCCAGGTCGTGGTCCCCATCAGAGAGGCCCTCGGGCTCCACAGCGGGGACAGTGCCATTCTGTTGGCAGTGCTGGCCCAGTGGGCCAGGTTGTTGCATTTGCCATGATGGCAAGGGCAGAGGGGCTGTGTCCTTCAGTCTTCAGCATGCAGAGCCACTTGGCGAGGTCGGCTCCATCCTCCTTGTGCTGGGTACTGCGCCTGGCCAGCCGGGTGGGGTTGCTGCTGGTTGCTCCCGCCGGGCACAGTGTCTCTTTGTCTGTCCTGATCCTGTGATGCCTCCCTTGGATTTGACAACTTAGGAGGAAGGGAGGCCATCACCTGTGTTCTGGTCACACGTGCCTCATGGAAGAGGATGGCGGCCTCCGGGTCACCAGCAGGTCACCAGCAGCTGGCAGCAGGGGGTGCAGAAGTGCTGGTTCTCCTCTGCGTTCTCCAGACCGGAAGACTGAAGCCATGAGGTGGCGCTTCCAGCGGTTTCATCTGCAGCCAGCTCGCTCTTGCTTCTTCTGCTCCGATGCTGGAACTGGGCATCGGTCGTGCCAGTGACAGCAGGTCCTGTTGCAGCAGGGTGCTTCATCGGCAGCACCACCTCACTGAAGGATTAAGTCCAACGGAAGGCGCAGAGGCACAGACCACACCGTAGCATCCTCTGTTGATATCCTGACGCATTCTGGCCTGCCTGGGGCCGCGTCCTATCCCTTCCTGTGGAGCTGCCCTGGTCTGGCAGTTGGCTGCCGCTGTCCAAGCTACCCTAGACTCCCCCGGGGCTTTTGAACTCAGAGCTAGAAAAGGCTTGAGGAGCTCCTTGGCGCTGACTGCCTCCACCTTTCATGGGCCCGTGGAGGCAACTGGGGAAGCCTCACAGTGAGAAGACCAAGGAGAGGTAGAGAGAGTGCTGGTAGTAATGGGCCCAGGCCCCAGTGCCGGGAGCCTGCTGCATCTCTGCTTCTCCCCAGCTTTGGTTGCTCTAGTGCTCTGAGTTCTCTTCTCCACCACACCCCCATTTCTGTCATTTGCAATCAAATGTTCCAAGTCGGTTGTGGTGATGTACTAACTGGGTGGCTGAGACAGGAGGATCTCCATGAGTTTGAGGCCATCCTGGATTACACAGCAAGACTGTCTCAAAAGCCAAAACCAAATTAAACCAAACAATATAATAAAGTGTTCAAACTAGGCTGCATGAGGTGGCACACAACTATAATCCCAACTACTTGGGAGGCTGAGGCAGGAGGATCACAAGTTGGAGTCCAGTGTGAGCAAGTAGTGAGACCCAGCTCCAAAATCCAGAAGGGCTGAGGACACAGCCCTGGTGTGGTAGAGTGCTCCGGGGCCAGGCCTCCAGTCTAAGATAAGTAAGTTCTGACAGTAAGGAGGAAGAGTGGCTTTGTGCTATTTCCAATCTCTGGGTTCCAGATGGTTTTAGGATGAACACCTGGCCAGTGTCAAGATCTGTATCTCCACAACCTCTGAGGGGTCAAGTCTACGATTTGACTGACTTCCCTTGTGTAAAGTTCTTGGTTAAATGGTGGGAAACTGTGCTAACTTCAGATGAGACCAAACCTCCCTGAATAGTTTGCATATCAGCTTACTTTTCCTGCAGTTCTGAACAAACTGAGAAAAAAAAAAAAATTACTGAAGATTGGAGTACTGGTGGAGAAGTGGCCAAGGTGAAAATGGCCTTGAAATCATTTGGGCTTTTGAAGGGCTTGATGTTGAGTTTCAAACCCAGCGAGTATGGGCCGCAGCGGGCTTCTGTTGGCCTACAAGCACCTCAGTGACTACAGAGTCATCATGGTGGCCATGCTTCCCCAGTCTGGCACCTTGGACAGGGCCCCTCTACCCAGCTCACTAGGTCACACGCCCTGACCCAGTCTGATGGCATCTTTAACGTTAGAGGAACAGTTTGGAGGGTGGTGGTGCCAGGAGTTGAACTCGGGACCTTGCACTTTCCAGGCAGGCACTGTGCCATTGAGTTATATCCCCAGAGTAGAAGAACATTTTTTTAAAGTTATAATATGACATTTTATTTGTTTGTTTTTTAGTGCTGGGAAGTGAACGCAGGGCTTTGTGCATTTTTAGCTCCACATCCTCCCCTTTCAAATTGTAATAGTTTAATTTTCACTGTTTAGAGTTGTGGCAACTTTTTTTGTTGTTGTTCATTTTCGGTCCTGGGGCTAAAGCTCAGGGCTTTGTGTGTGCTATGCAAGTGCAGTATCCCTGAGCCCACGTGTGGCATTCTTGCACTGCCAGCCTGTACCGCCTTTCTTTATCCTGCAAGGCTTCTGGGCTACATAAGGAGAGAAGTTTGGCACTGATGTTTAATGTTTACATCTTTCATGTTGTGCTTTTATTGCTTTATAAAAAGTCATCTCTACTCATTAAAAACAACTGTTGGGAAGCACATCAAAGTATAAAGACAGAAAAGCCACCATCAGATTACAGGGTGAGGAGCTGCACCCTCACACCAGGCTCAGTGCTCCGTGGCCTCTTTGGGGAGTGATCTGAGCCAACCTGGCAGCCAGCTGTGTCCTGGCCTCCTGACCGCCACTGCCACCTCCCTCCCCTTCTGCCCTCTGCTAGCTGGAATGGAAGCCAGGCGGTGGCTGCTGGTTCAGGCTGAGGAGGGAAGGTTCCAGGCAGCATGGCAAGGGGACACCGGGCGGAGTGGGCTGTACACCCAGGCTCTGCGGCCAGCAGCACAGTGCCACGTCTGGGTAAGTTATGAAAGAAAGAGGCCGACATGGGCTCATGGTGTGGCCCAAGGCATTTTTCTGGGGGGGGCTTCCACTTAATAAAAATTTTGCACATTGAATCCACCCTCATGTATCTTTATACCTTCAAACTGGTCCAGTCCCCTATTTAAGGGTATTTGAACTCCTTCTGTATCTTACTATTCTGAGTAATGCTGCAAAATGTACTTTTGAATAGAAGTTATTTCTTAAGTGTGAACAAAGGATAAATTCCCAGAAGTGAGGTTATTGGGTCAAAGGACATGTTCCTTTGCAATTTTGTTCTCTGTGGCCAGGTGCCCCCCATAGAGGGTTGTACCAACTTCTACCTCTGCCAGGAAAGTACAAGTATGCCAGTTTCAGGAGGCAGGGATTAAACACTTAGTTTGGTATGGTCTGGTCATGAGGCAGGGTCTCACTATATAGTTCAGGCTGGCCTTGACCTCACGGTGACCCTCCTGCCTCAGCAGTGTTGGGATTGCAGGCAAGCACCCCTGAGCTAGGCTCATCGCACACTTAGGACATGGTGCCTTGAGTTCATGTGAGGTTTTCACTTCAATGTCGTCCTTTCAGACAGAGGGCAAGACTGCTGAGAGCCGGGCAGACGTGCTCTTGCCTTTGAGCTGCCTGCTTTGTAGAGAAGATAGCTGCACACTTGGCCCGGGAGCAACATGAATACTTCTGTTTTCAGGATAATTTAGGCAATGAAAACGGTCAAACCTCAGTGAGAGAAGGGCCCTACACTTAGGTGACTGACCTGTCTTTTTCCCTAAAGTGAAGTTGTGCAAGTCCTAGTTTCAGGTCCAGTGGTTGCAAAGCGAGCCCTGAGAGGGGCCCCTTGCCCTTGGCCCAAGGCAAAGCCACTTGCTGTGCTGGCCTCTGTTCTGGATCTGGCAGTCAGACTCACCCTGACACTAAACATGCGTCACATCCCTGTCCTGCCACCTCACTCCTCGCTGACAGCCTGTACCTGCCCCAGGTCGCAGAGGCCCATAGTGTCAACCCTCTGCAAGCAGGGTGTCTCTGCAGTTTGCTGGAGAATGCACTGAGTGCCCCGTGTCCCCTCAGTGCCTGTCCATTGAGCGCCCCAAGGGTCGCTGGGGGATTCACACTTTTTCCTGCATGTCCCCTAAAAGAAGGGTGTGTAACATCCCACACCCTCTAGAAATGATATTTTGTTGTGTTAAAATACACATAACAAAATTTATGAATTTAACAAAAATTCACCATTTTTAAGTGTACTATTCAGTGATGTTAACTACATATGTCCATCATGTTTGTAACCATCACCTTCATCCTGTGGTGATGATTTCGTCTCATAAAACTCAAACTGCCAGCGTTAGCAGCAGTTACAGGCAGCCGGCGTGTGCTGCGTCTCTGATGGCCTCTTCAGGCCCTCCACCTCGACCACGTGGTAGTAGATACTTAGCACCTACTCTACTGAGAAAATTTCGCTTATTTCTAAAAATTTTGTTGTAGTGAGGGGGATTGCCCTTTCTTTTTTTGTTGCTTGTGTTATTTTTTGTGATAAAATTAGTAAATATAGCATGTAGCTTGATAAGTCCTGGTGAGTATGTATAATTGTGTGCATTCACTACAAATCAGTGTATTCATGTTGAGGTCATACTGTATTTATATGTATATTGTATACAAGCATATATGATATAAGTTGCATGCATAAGCCTCATTACACACTGATGTCTAATATACATATGTGTTTATATGCAATGTGAGCTCAGTACAACTGTAGATATGCACATATATGTATCTCTATATTTATATATATTAAAGAATATACCGGGCTGGCAAGATGGCTCAGTGGTCTAAAGCGCCTCTCAGGGACTGCGGTTCGATCCCCAGCACCACATGCCATGCCAGCCCCTCCCCCCAGGGCAGGCTGAGCTGACCCCTCACCCCAGCAAAAAAAGAATCAGTGATGTGTAGCGAGACACTGTAATAAATAAATGAATTAAAAAAAAAAAAAGAATATACTTAAACATAAAACTTTAATAGGATATATGCATGTAAATATACATATAATATACATTTATTTGTGTTAAGGTTGTATGTTTTATAAATTATGTAAAATATATGAATAATTATAACACTGTATAAAATGTAGTGCATTTATTATATATATGCACGATACCTACATATGGTTGCATCTATATTTATGTATCACACACACACGTTTCTGTCACATGTTTTTTAGTGCATGGAAAGAAATCTAACAGTGTTTCACTCCCACCATCATCTATTAAAAAGCTCTCCTTTCAACATCAAAAATATTGCACCTTTAAAAGAAAATTTGAAGTCCTATTCCACCTACAAACTTTTTCATTTAGGTTTTTCTCCTTGAAAGTTTATGACACTGGGTGCAGTGGTGCACACCTGTAATCCCAGCACTCGGGAGGCTGACCTGGGAGGACCTTTGTGAGTTCAGGACCAGCGTGGGCTGCGAAATGAGCTCAAGCCAGCCTGAACTGCATAGCAAGACCCTGGACATAAAAAAAAAAAAAAGTTTTGGGCTGACATTCCATTGTACTATAACAAAAAGGATATAGATAGATAGATGATAGGTAGATAGATAGATAGATAGATAGATGGTAGATAGAATTCATTTCCCAGGATTTTAAATCTTGTGACAATTAAACAGTTGGATAACAGTGCTATCAGGAGTAGTAGTACACAAAAGGTCAAAACAACTGTACATATGGGTGTGGTGCACACCTGTAATCCCAGCACTCAGGAGGCTGAGGCAGGAGAAGGCTGAGGCAGGAAGATCCTCATGAGTTCAAATCCAGCTTGAACATAGCAAGTCCATATCATAAGAAAAACAAAAAACATATATTTCTGCTTTTTTCTTTTTTTGATTTTTTGAGACAGGGTCTTACTATGCAATTCAGGCTGGTCATGAACTCACTTTGTAGTCCAATCCAGCCTGGAGCTCACAGCAATCGTCCTATCTCAGCCTCCCTAGCTCTGGGATTACAGGTGTGGGCCACACTCAGCTTCAAAACAAGTGCATAGATTTCAAAATTATAAATGCTTACTGAGTAAAAAGTTACGTTTTAGTGGAAATATGCCCCTTAGTGAGGCGGTTGGGCTTTTTATTGTGTTCGGTGTGTGTATCTGGGCCTGGCTCCAGCATGCAGCACTCAGCATGCTGCACTCAGCATGAATCATATTCTGGGTAAAAGTACCCAGGAAACTGCTTCTGTGGGAGGGAGACGGTGGTTGCTGTGGCTTGGGTATGGTTTGAATGCATTCCCCCTTTGTTCCTGTGTCAGACACGTGGTCCTCAGTGTGGTCAGATGAGAAGTGATATGGAAGCCCTAAGAAGTAGGGCCTGGCAGGATGTGGCAGCACGTGAGGGTAATCCCAGCACTGAGGAGGCTGAGGCAGGAGGATTTCTTCAGGTTTGAGGCCATCCTGGGCTGCATAGTAAGTTCAAGGCCAGCTGAAACTACATAGGAAGACCCCGTCTCAATCTCCACTTCCTTTCCCTTCAGAAATACATGAGGTTGTCCTGGGGTTGGGATGCATCAGTAAAGTTGGGAAGGACCATTGGGGAGAGGAAGAGCCTGCCCTACTGCAAGGCAAGCTCATGAGGATAGATGCCAGAAGGAGGCTGCTGAGTACCCATAACACGGTTGCAGGCACAGCTGGGTGTGCTTGCCGATACCAGACCTGTTCTGATTTCACCTCAATTCAGCAGGGATTTTAAATTGGAGATCAAACTCACAGCCTTCTCACTGTGCTGTTTTCCCAGATCTTTTTTTAAAAGGTCCCCCTGCATTTTCTCTCTGTTGCCACTAGAGCACTTGGAGGCTTTCCTGGGTTTCTTTTCAAGACCTGAGCTCCTGATTTGATGGGCTTGGGCTTTGTCAATCTCACGCTAATATCTTTACCTCTGGGAGCCTCTCAGGGGTCTGGGCTGTGCCTGGCGGCCTTTATTTGGCACTGCTGTTATTATTTTATCCTTCATCAAAACATCTTTTTCAACATTTCCATGAGCTCTTGAAAGGAGGAGGAGAGGGAGTCTTGGTCCATCTGTTTAAACTGGGAGGCTGGAGGATCTGTTTTTCAAAATTGTAGTCCACTTCCCTTCTTCCCTTTCAGTGCTCCAGCTTCCCTCTTTATCTTGAATAAAGGGCCCCACAGGCCCACAGCCCAGACTGTTCTCTGGCAGCTGGATGCCCTGGAATGGTCGGTTTGTTGGCCCAGTCACCAGCTACCCTGAGATGTGAGGATGGGAGGCTATGGCTGCCAGGAACCCTTTCAGTGCTTGCCTAGGCCTGGAAAGGGAAAATTACACCAGGCAATTAGGTCAGCATGGGAGACTGTTTTCAAGACTGTTGTCATGGGGGTCAGGACAACTCTGCATACAACAGGGCCAGCTGGGGCTCTCTGCAGGCAATGGGCAGGGTATTGGGGTGATCAGTGAACAAAAATAAGAGGGCCCCTTCAGCTACTGTTACAGTTTGGATCTTCAGTGCACCCCCAAATCTCATTGAAAGCTTGGTCACCAGGTTTCTGTTGTGTCAGGTTTCTGTTGCTCTGACCAAAGACCCAAAAATCATAACTGAAAAGAAGATTTTTCTTTTGCTCTGGTTTTAGAGGTTTCCATTATGGTCAGCTGGCTTTGTTGCTCTGGGCAACAGGTGAGGCAGAACATGGTGGTTGCAGGGCCCAGTGGAGATGCGCTACTCACCTCACCACTGCTAAGAACCGGAGAGAGGATAAGTTAGAGAGAGAGCAGCCCCGGGGCTGTACATAGACCCAAATTTGCACCTCTAAGATCTGCTCCTCTCAACCAGGCCCTATTTTTGTTTCTGTCAGCTTCAGTTAATGCCATCACATTATGTTCTCACCATTGTGTTAATCAGGCGATGAAGTGGATTAATCCACTAACCCAGTAGTGAAGATTTAGTCATTTCCTGAAAACCCACAGGCATCCAGCTCTTAAGCACGGTTAGCCTTTGGGCGACATTTAGGATCCCAACCATAACACCTGATGGTGATACCCGGAAGTGGCAGACATTCTAGGGGATGGGGAATGTAACCCGGAAGGGTGTGTCTTATCCATGCCTCCCAACCTCACTTCCTGTCTTCCATGAAGGAAGCTGCTTTGCTCCAGCACCAAAGGTCCACCATGATGTCTCAGCCTCATCACTGCCCCGGAGCAATGAAGCCAAATGGTCAGGACCAAGATCTCTGAAACCATGAACCAAAACAAAACTTTTACCCTTTACGCTGTTATTCTCAGGTGTTTGGTTATAGTAGCTCATTGCTGACTAACACAGGGATCATGAGAGGAGGCCTTGATCAGCAGACTGGAGATGACAGGCCAGTGAGGCCTGTGTCGGAGGAGCTGGCTGAAATGGCTGAGGAGAGAGCCCCATTTGCTCCTGGGATCCCTGGCCTCCTGGACTTCAAGCTCAGCCTCTGATATCTCTGTATTTTGCATAGTCCTGACTAGAGGTGATTCCTGGAAGATGGCTCACATCTAATACTTTGGGAAACAGAACTGTGTTGCATTTAAGAGCACAGGCTTTGAAGCCAGGCCTAATGGCAGAGACCTGTAATCCCAGCACTCCAGAAGACTAAGAAGGAGGATCATGCTTTTTGAGCCCAACTTAGGCAACTTAGAAACTTATTGAGACCTTGTCTCAAAAACATTGGAATATGGGAGTTCTAAAAAGTAAGATAAATAGGTCTTGGAATCAGATCCCATCTGTGCTCCTTGTTGACTCTAACTTTGGGCAGGACACTTGGAAATACCTTCTTCCCAGAGTGGTTAACTATGAGTGTAATTATCACTGCTCATGAAATGGGAGCTACCACAAATATTAGCATCATTTTGATGCAGACCCACACCATCTGAACCTGCTGATGCCACCTCAACAATACCCCTATATTCTGACTAATAAGTAAGTATACAACTTAACCTGAGCTTGTGGACTGGAAAGTATCACTGAGACGCCAACCACCAATTGCCCTGTTTCTTTCTTTAGAAGCAGACTAAGGAAAATCACACTAAGGAAAGTACCCTGATTTAATTTCAATAAGGACAGGTACCAAGGCCCCTGGAAAACTCTTTTTAATGATGCAATTATTATAGCAGTTACCTCCATTAGAATTTAAATTGGAGTGGAGTGTCAGTGTTATCTATCTTATCTGCTCTTCTCTGCCATCAAATGCTTCTCTTCAAGTTGCTTTCTGCCCGACACTCTGTCTCATTAATTAGCGTGTCCTCTTTAGCCTCTTCACTTTCAGATGTATGTGTGAAAACTTTCAGAAGTTTGAAAAGGGCTGTGTGTGTGTTGTCCCCAATTAGGGGAAAATGGAAGGGAGAAACCTCTGTTATTTTTATAGTTGCATGAGTAGGAGATCAACACAAAGATAGAGATGGAGCAGGATCTTTGCAAATCATGAAGACTATGAATGTTATTTCTGCTTTTGAAATTATCTTTAACTTTTGACTTTTGGATAATTACAGAGAATAGTCAGTGTGGCCCAGGGTTATTACAGTGGGTGTCTGTCACCTTCCAGCACAACCCTGACTTCATTCCCAAGCTGACCGATGACAACAGAAGTGATATCATCAGTGAGCCACTCAAGCTAAGTCGCTCTATTGGAATGCCAAGACACACATGTCCTCTAAAAGGACTTTAGAAGAGGTTTCTAGGGACATGCTGATTCTTAGTGGAGTTCAAGCAGAAAACAGATGATTTAGAATTTTGTTCTGTGCTGTATTAATGTTCTCCAGAGAAAAACAAATCAATTATATACAAATGTGCAACACAGATATCTACAGAGACAGAGAGAGAATAAAGAAATTTATTATAAGGAACTGGTCAGGTTAGAGTGGAGGCTGACAAGTACTACGTTCTATAGTTGGTACACTGGCAGCTCCAAAGAGCCAGTGGCAAAGGTTCCGATTGGAAAGCTTCTGCTCTTGACAGTTGAGAAGGCCCAATGTTGATGCCGCAGTCTGGGTCTGAAGGCTGGAAGAGCTCTGTCTTTCAGCCCATTGTTCTGTTCAGGTTGAGGCCTGTCCACATTAGGAAAGACAGGCTGCATTATTCCATTCACTGATTCAGCTGTCATTCTCATTCAGATTACCCCATAGGTACACTCAAAATAATGCTTCACCAAATATCTGAGCATCTCATAGTTCAGTCAAGTTAACAGATAAAATTGACTATTGCAGCTGGGCATGGTAGTACACATCTAAATCTCAGCACTTTGGTTCAGGCAGGAGGATTATAAATTTGAGCCCACCCTGGACAACTTTAACAATTTAGCAAGTCCCAGTCTTAAAATAAATAGAAAATGTGCTAGGGCTGTAACTAGAATGAAGGCCCTAGGTTTGATCCCCAGTAAGAAAAAAAAAAAAAAAAAAAAAAAAAAAAAATTAACCATGACAAATTGCTTCCTCTAGGGCCAGCCAAATAGCTCAGTGGATTAAAGCGCCTGCATAAGTAGATGCAACAGCTGGAGTTCAATCTCCAGCATGCTGTGCCAGCCTCACCCCTGCAGCATGCTGAGATGGTGACTGAGTCTGGGCGTGGTGGCATGCCCCTATAATCCCAGCTCTTTGGGAAGCAGATCACTTAGAAGTGGATCTACATAGTGAGACCCTTTAGATCCTGTCCTAAAATACAAAAAAAAAAAAAAAAAAAAAAAAAAAAAAAAAAAAAAAAAAAAAAAAAAAAAAAAAAAAAAAAAAAAAAAAAAAAAAAAAAAAAAAAAAAAAAAAAAAAAAAAAAAAAAAAAAAAAAAAAAAAAAAAAAAAAAAAAAAAAAAAAAAAAAAAAAAGAAAGAAAGAAGGAAAGAAAGAAAGAAGAAAGAAGAAAGAAAGAAAGAAAGAAAGAAAGAAAGAAAGAAAGAAAGAAAGAAAGAAAGAAAGAGAAAAAACAAAACAAAGTGCCTCCTGTGTATTGTTTTGGCACCTAGACAATCCCTTGACTTCCAGAAACATTAAGAGAGAGAATAGTTCAGAGCAACAGCACAGCGCCTGCTGTAACTGAGCTAGGTAAGGGTCAGTTGGTCCCTTCAGCCCAGCTCTCCTGATGCCACTGCCACATCAGTCCTGAACTGGGACAAAGGAGGTGCTGAAATTCCTCTTACCAGGGGCTCTGCTGTGGGAAGAAGAGAGCCCTAGGAGACAGTGCAATTTCTTTGCCCTGTATTCTGCCTCTGTTGTAACAATTTTCTGAGATGAACAGAACCTGTGGTTGGAGCCTCCATTTCTTCTCCTTTTCCAATCTTGAGCATTTACTGGTATTTGCTTGTGCTTCCTCCTGACAGTGGCATAGAGAAGGAGGCGGAAAAGGAGGAGGAGGAGGTTGAAGTACGTGATTGCAATGATTCTTTACTTCCCTTATTTCATTAGTTTTGATACTAGGGATTATACACAGCACCTTTGCCCTGAGCTATGTTCCAAGCTCTTTATTTTGAGACAAAGTCTTAAGTTACTCAGTCTGGGCTCTAATGTGCAGTCCTCCTGCCTCAGCCTCCCAGAGTGCAGGGATTATACGTGAGTGCCACTATCCTTGGCTGTAATACAGTTATCTTTTTTTTAATCTTTGTAGTTTTTCTGTTTTATTTTTATATTAATTTTTACTGGTATGTGTTTACCATACATAATGATCACATTCATGATAGGCATTTGGACCTGTGCATGATGCATCTTTTTAAAATATATATATATATATATTTAGTACAAAGTCTACAGGGTCTCACTATGTAGATCAGACTCGTAGTGATTCTCCTGTTTTCAGCCTCCCAAGTGCTGGGATTACAGCACGCATCACATGCCCAGTCTCAATGGCTGACTCAGCACGCCTCGGGGCGGAGCTGGCACGTGATATATCTTAATTTTTCCCCCACCTACATCTTTTTCCTCCAACACTGCTCCCCCTCCCATTTACATTGTTTTCTTTTCTTTTTTATCCCTCTTCCCTTTCTTCCTCCTCCACCTGCCCCTTTCTTGCTTCTCATTTGAACATGTTCTTTTGCTTTCCCAAGTGTATTCTCTGTTTTGCTCTTTATTTATCCATATCTACAAGAGAAACAACGCAATCTTTAAATAGACATGTCTCCTTTATTTCATTTAAAATTACGTTTTCAGGGCCGGCGGTATAGCTCAGCGGACTAAGCGCTTGCTTAGGTAAGCGTAGCGGCCAGGGTTCGATCCCTGCTTCCGCTTGCCGCGCCGGCCCCGCCTTCGGGTGCGCTGAGCCGGCGATTGGAGTCCGGGCGTGGTGGCGCGCGCCTGTAATCCCAGCACTAGGGAGGCAGAAGGAAGGCAGGAGGATCACTATGAATGTGGGCTGCATAGTGAGACCCTGTGTACAAAAGAAAAAAATAAAATTATATTTTCAGGGTACATCCATTTACCTAAAAATGCCTCAAGTTTATCCTTTGTATAGCAGAATAGTACTCTTCTGTATATAAAAACCACATTTTCTTTCTTTCTTTTTTTTGTTGGAACCAGGGATTGAACTCAGGTCCTTGCCCTTGTCAGGGAAACACTTATTCCACTGAGCCATCTCCCCAGCCCCCAAACCACATTTTCTTTATCCATTCACTGATGGGCATTTATGATTCCAAGATTTAGCTATTATAAATGTGCTGCTGCAAACATTGGTGTACATGCATCTCTGTATTATTGTGCTTTTAACTGTTTTTGAGACAATACCTGGAAAGAAATAGCTGAGTCAAATGGAACCCCCGGTTTTATTTTTTCAGGTATTTCTATACTGATTTCTATAGTGAACTCACCAGCCTACACTTCCACCAAGCCTCACCAGCATTTGGCATTGGTTGATTTTTTGATGATAGGCATTCTTTCAGAAGGGAAATGGAATCTCAGTTCTGTTTTAATTTATGTGTCTCAAGTGACCCATGATATTGAACATTTTTTCATATATCTATTTGCCATTTGTATTTCTTTGTCTGAGAGGTGTGTATGCATTTCAGATGCCCAGTTATGAATTGGGTCTTTAAATCTGGGGGAGTTTTGTGGGTTTTTTTCCTGAATTATTCATATATCCTAGGTATCAGTTGTTTGAGGAATAGCTGGTACAATTTTTTTTCCATCCTGTGGGTTGTCTTTTCACTCTTTGGTGGTTTATTTTGCTGTGCAAAAGCTTTTTAACATGAGAGGCCATCTGTTAATTCTTTGTAATATTTCTTATGTGATTGGGGTTTTCTCCATAAAGTCTTTATCTAGACCTGTTTATTAAAGAGTTTTACCTATTCCAGGCCAGGGAGATGGCTCAGTGCAATAAGTGCTTCCCTGGCAAGCGCAAGGGCCTGAAGGGTCTGAGTTCAATCCCCGGTTCTGGGGAAAAAAAAAAAAAAAAAAAAAAAAAAAAAGTTTTACCTATTCCATCTTCCAGCAGATTTAGTGTTTCTGTTTTAATATTTAGATATTCGATCCATTTTGATTTTAGTTTAGTGGTGAGAGATATGGGTCTAGGTTTGATCTTTGGCATGTGGAAATCCAGTTTTCTCAGCACTTATTATTATTTAAGAAGCTGTTTTTCTTCCAATGAATGTGTTTGGCTACTTTGTCAAAGATAAGGTAACTGAGTATGTTTGGAGGTGTTTCTGAATTTTTCTAATTTAGTTCATCAACTCTCTGGTCTGCTTTCTGCTTTTTTGTTTTGTTTTTCTTTCTAGTACCGTACTGTGACAGTAGCTTTGTAGTATAATTTCGAGTCAAGGATTGTGATAACTCCTGCCTTGCCCTTGTTGCCCAAAATTGTTTTTACTATTCTAGGTTTCTTCTAGTTCCACATGAATTTTCAGTTGTTTTCTCTGTTCTGTGAAGTGTACTATTGGCATTTCGAATGGGATTGCATTAAATCTGTGTAACAACTTTTGAAGTATGGCCATTTTGATTGTATTAGTTCTTCCTACCCAAGAACAAATGATACCTTTCCATTGTCTAATATCTTCTTCAATTTCTTTTTTCAGAGTAAGATAGTTTTCAATGTAAAGTTCTTATACTTTGTTGGATTCCAAAGTATTTCATTTTCCTTGATGCTACTATGAAATATGTTGTTTTCCTAACTTTGCTCTTTGGGATTTTGTTATTTGTGTACAGGAATGCCATTGAGTTTTGAGTATTTCTCACCATACTACCAAATTTGGTTATTAAATCTAGGAATATTTTGAAGTTTGGGGATTTTTCAGCATAGATACAATACAGATTAAATTTGTCTTTCTTGCAAAGATTCAGGTGCAGCAATTATGTTCTTGAATTTATTGGATCCCAGAGTACAGTCCCTGGATCAGTAGTGTCAATGTTATTTCAGAATGTGTTAGGGCCAGCCAAATAGTTCAGTGGATTTAAGTGCCTGCAAGCAGGGGCAGGGACTGGGTGTTTGATCCCCAGGCCTGACATGCTGGCCCCACCCTCGGGGGCACTGAGATGGCAATTAAGACTGGGCGTGGTGGTGCACACCTGTAATATCAGCTTTTGGGTGGCTGCAAACAGATGGATCACTATAGTCTGATCTAGTAGTGAGACCCTGAATACATGTAGACCCTTCCCTAAGATACAAAAAAAAAAAAAGGATGTGTTAGAACTGGAACATCCTGGGCCCACCCAAACCCACTGAATGGGGCACCTCAGGAGTGGAGCTGAGCCATCTGTGTGATCAGAAGCCCTGCAGGTGATTCTCACACCTGCCCGTGGCTGAGCACCACTGACCTATATTTGCAGTTACAGTGCTCAGGGAGGTTGCACAGGTCTCAAAACTGAGACCTAAAATTGAGAAAGATCACAATCTGTAACCCTGGAAAACATCAAAGCTGCACAACTCTTCCAGTCCACAGGTGTTTTCGTCACTGGGTTAGGTGGGAATAGAATTCTTGCACAGGTTAGTCGAGTGTCTCTGTGAAAGTTTTATGTGTCCATAAAACTGGCCTTTGGGTGCCCAGGGCAATCTGTAGGTGCACACATTTGTGTGTGTGTGTGTGTGTGTGTGTGTGTGTGTGTGTGTGTGTGTGGTGTTGTGGATGGAACCCAGGGCTTCATGTGTCATGTATGTTAGGCAAAGGCTCTCTTCATGTGTCATGAATGCTAGGTAAAAGCTCTCTTCTTGAGCTACACACAGCCCCACAGTGTTACTGTTTGCAGTGTATGTAAGGGTTGTAGTGCATGGGTTGGATAGATCACCCCGATCCCCCAGTGTGGCTGGACATCCTTTAATTCCTTGAGACCCTGAACAGACTGAGAAGGAGAAGAAGAAGGAATTTGCCCCCTTTTAACTTCCTGCTTGTATACTGAAATATTTCATCTCATATTTGGCTGTCAGGTAGGATTTATGTCCCTGGCTGTCTCCATTCTCAGGCTTTAGGATACAAAATGGATTATGCCACTTGCTTCCCTGGGTCTCCAGCGTGCAGAGGGCAGATCATAGGATTCCTGCCTCCCGAAACACATGCTCTGCCTCTCTCCTCACCTCTCACTTAGATTAGGCTTCTCAGAAAACGTGGACCACATATAACACACAAAATACTGTGTGACTTTGAACATTTTCAAGAAACTGCCAACCATAATCACATTGGCTGGCTGCTCCCAATGTCACCAAACAAAAGCATGGGCTCAGGGATTCGAATCACAGTGGAATTACCTCATGAATGACGTAAGTGACATAAGTGGCTATGACATGGTGCTACAAAGGCAAAGATGGGCATAAAGACAAGAGTTGCTGCAGGGAAAAGGTCCAGGAACAAAATGTTAAGTATCCCAAGAATGCTTTTGTTTGTTTGTTTGTTTGTTTGTTATTGTTTTCTGGCTCATTTGAGGTCCTGTGGGAACACTTGTGCTGTGGTTTAAGTTGTGTGTCTGAAGTTATGGTTCACTAAGACCATTTCCTTTGGCCTCGTAGGAGGTCTCTGAGCTTTATTTATTTATTTTTTATTTTTTGTATTTTTTAGGGAAGGGTCTACAGAGTGTTCCTCAGAGATCAAACTCCTGCTCCTGTGCATAACTGCAGGTGCTTTAATCCGCTGAGCTCATCTGGCCAGCTCTCCCCGAGCTTCCGCCGTCCCCCTTAACAGTGTTCTATGACCTGCAGCGGCTCTTGTCTTCATGCCTATCTTTGCCTCGGTAGCACCAGGCCGTGCGGGGCTCTGTAACACCTGCTGCTAGAGAAGATGGGCCAGGGCTCACCAGGCAGGGTGAATGTGTCTTACATCAGAGAGCTGTTTTCATCGTGTGTAGGTTTGGTCAGATGTGGTAGCAGCTCATAACTCGTACCTCTGTTTGTGCTGGGCAGGGTGTCTTCGGGGGGAAAAGCCATCCACCCCTAAGGGTTCAGCCCTTTTGTTGCTAGTGGGTGGTCACCGTGCTATGAGCACCTATGTGCGCCTTGCAAGCGCCCCTTATCTGTCTCAGCCTAAGGGCTGAGACGGCTGCAGATCAAACACAGAAACTCCTGCCATAGGCTCAGAGACAGCGGAAGTTGGACTTCCAGCCTGTAATCTGTTGGTAAATAGAGGTCATTGGTTGAAAAATAGGAAGCAGGCACCTGGGACTCTAATGAAACGGGATAATGAGCTCCTAAATTCTCATTTCTGCCCAGTGGCTCAGGTCTTCTCTGAGCCTAACAACAAAGGACTCCGCGCCCACCCTGGTCTAGGCTTTTCCAGAGTAGGGCATTCTGTGCAGGGCGCTGCCATGCCCTCTGGGGACCCACCCCTCTTTGCGTCTAAGCCTATCAGTAGATCAAGTTCCATCAGATTCCTAAAGAGGAGCTACAGTGTGCGACCCATGTGAATTCTCTAATTTACATGGACAGAAATTTGGGTGATGGGCGGGACAATTATGTGGGGAGGATTCAGCTGAATTGGGCTGAATTTACAGATGAACATTCACTTAGCAGAGACTCTGCATTCCAGCATGCAGCATGGGGAGTGAGAAAGGGCTCCAACAGTTTTCTTGCTTCAGTGGCTGAAATGTGGACCCAAAGATGACTTGCTGTGTGCTGACAGGAATGGAGACCATGCCTTGGATTAGTGCAGAGATTCAAAACCGAACGAGAGCACAGAATGAGGGAGGTTCTAAGACTGACTCACAAATGGGGTGGCCTGAAATCATAGCTGTTACAAATTCTGGGGGAAATCAGTTTGAGGAGTCCAGAGATCCTCTAGGAGCTCCCTGATGGCTCTCGCCTGCAGACAGGAGCTTATGGTGGGAGCTGCAGTCCATGAACTGTGAGTCCTGGGTGCAGTGGCAGTGACCGAACTCCATGGTGGCAGGGGCCAGGTGCTGGTGGTGCCACCTTGCAGGCCAGATTACAAACGCAGATGCAGAGTTGGGTGAGGAGGGATTGAGTTCATTTTGACATACGGAGTTTAGAAAACTGTGCAGCGTTGTCACAGAATCGAGAAAGCCACTGGACATTCTGGGGTCTCAGAGCAGAGGGCATGGATGGAGGCACATATTTGTACATTTACCCGTGCTTAACCAAATCACCAAATGAGTTTTGAGGGGTTGAGTTTGCTTATAGAAAGGGGAGGCCCCAAACAGAGCCCTGGGAACTCAAATGTGGGTGTGCCAGATCTGCTGTGCTGGCAGCGCCCAGATCAAGGCTGCCTTAGGGTTAGCTGGGGAGTGTGTTAGAGCGCGAAGTTTTGGACCCCACCATGGAGATCTGGA
>PVKA01013186.1:0-55617 GCA_004027165.1 Ctenomys sociabilis
TAAATACATACTTCTTGTCATGACATACCAATTAGTACCATACTGTCTCACAAGTAAAAGTTTTTTGTTTTTTTAATGGGTAATAAATGAAAAAAGGACTTAAAGTTCAATACATCAATACTTGAAAGAACATACCTGTTCCACGTAATGCTTAAGATGTTTGCTATTAGACAGGATAAAATGAACTGCATATGTTGCAGAGTAATAATGAGCTTCTCTTCTCGAGGGTTAACAACCTAAGTTTGCAGATCAAAAATTGGAGAAAAGGAAAGGCTGCAAGGTCTGCCAACATTTTGGCTGTCTTTCAAGGTCAGTAAAGACTCAGGACGTAGAAGAACCTATACTATAAAATCATGGAACTCAGTTGTATCCCAAATTTTCTGATCAAGGAGATTATGGGGCCACAGAGGAAAGTGATCATGATGTAGAGTGTGCCTAAGGAGAGTCACATGGAGAGAAAATATTCTTTTAGGCTTTCACAGAGCTGATTGGTCAAGCAATGGCCGCAACTCATCCACAAGGCTGACACTGGCAAAGGATCTACAAAGTGCAGTGCAGGGTTTCAGGATAAATCCTGGGGGGACTTGACTGACCTTATCAGATACAAAAGTTAAATTTCTTGTTATATAGGTCTTGCTTTATCTTGGTCTTAACCATCCAGCAGAAAAGTATTAAAATGAGGTAAATAAAGTAAAGCCATATTAATATGCTGAGCTGTAAAAGGCTCTAATCAACAACTTCTATGGATAGCACACTACTATTGTGGGCTGCTGGACTATGTTGGAGTGTTTTGCTGAATTCAAGCACCTATAATATTTAAATGCCAATAGAATACCCATCTCTGACAGGACTAAACTTAAGAGGGATACAAAGGATGGACCATTTTATATTTGTATATACCAAATAGTTAGGATAGATATTCAGCTACTTTTGCTTAATTCTATGAGAAGATTGGTAGTAACAGTGTTTGGATAAGGTAACATGTCTGCTTCTTGTACTATGGATAACCACTAGGAAGATAACAATGTAAAATGTATTAATTATTGAAACTGTCCTATTAAAAAACATAAAAGAAAAGAATCACTATTAATTTTTTTTTCTTGTTTATAACTGTTTTTGTCTGTTTGAGACAGGCTGTCACTGTGCATTTCAGGCTGGCTTTGAATTCACTTTGTGGCCCAAGCTGGCCTTGAACTCACAGTGGTCCTCCTGCTTCAGCTTCCTGGGGTCTGGAATTACAGGCATGCACCACCACACCCAGCTAACATGTAGACCTAAAATATGTGGTTGTAAGTAAAGGGAGTACAGAAGTAAATCATATACCTTAAACTTGTAGAGGCAAGTAGTCGTCCATCCTTATTCTGGAAGCATATTATCTTGATAAACTTTAGAAAAATGTTAATATTTGTGTCTATTATTATGCTTGGACTACTTGTGCCTATTATATATTTGTACTGAAAGCTCACTTAAACATATTTTAATTGAACTAAAAAAATCAACAATAATATGATCAAAGTGGAATAGGTAGAAGACTTAGTCAGTATGACACTAAAAAAGGGAGAAGAAAAGAGAACAGAAAGAATGGGGAAGGAAGGAGAGAAGGGATCCAGAGCCTTATAATATAACATCACACTGTATAGATTCAACTGTTTCTCATCATACCAAAACCAGGAAAATTACAACTGAAATCGGGGAAAAGCCAAGCAACAGACCCTAACAAGATGACAGAGATATTAAAATTATTTGATAAGAATTTTAAAGCACTGATCAAACAAATCTGGTATGCCTTAGTTTAAAAAAAGATAATGTGGGCCAGGGAGATGACTCAGTAGAATAAGCGCTTCCCTGGCAAGTGCAAAGGCCTGAGTTCAATCCCTGGTTCAGTGAAAAAAAAAAAAAAGAACATAAAAAAAGATAATGTGACATCTGATATTGTAAGCCCTCCTGCTTTCTTCTTGTTGCCCAAGATTGCTTTTAACATTCTGGGTCTTTTTTGGTTATATATGAATTTTGGGATTATTTTCTCTAGATCTGTAAAATATGCTGCTGTTATTTTGTCAGGCAGGCACTTACTCTACTGAGCTATCTCCCCAGCCCTGCTGCTATTTTGATTGGGAATGCAATTAATCTGTGTAACAGTTATGGGTATACAATCATTTTGACAATATTGGTTCTGCCTACCAAGGAGTAGTGGACACCTTTCCATTTCTTGATACGCTCTTCAATCTCCTTTTTCAGAGTTCTAGTTTTCTTTATAGAGATCTCTCACTTCTTTATTAGTTGATTCCTAGGTATTTCATTTTGTTTTGAAGCTACTGGGAATAGTATTGTTTTCATGATTTTCCTTCTCATTGAGTTCATTATTGGTGCACACAAATGTTAGTAATTTTTCTATGCTGATTTTTTTGTCCTGCTATGCTGCAGAAGAGTTTTATTCAGTGGAATACTTAGACTCTTCTATTTAGAATATCATGTTATTACAAACAATAATCAGGATTCTTTCTTTCCTATATGTATGGCTCTTATTTTTTTCTCTAGCCTGATTGCTCTGGTATTTCAAGTACTATGTTGAACAGAAGTGACAACAGTGGAACAAGAAACAAAAGGTTCAGAACTCAAAAATGTAGTAACTGAAATTTAAAAACCTCCTGAACAGGCTTAAGAACAAAGGGGAGACAAATGAAAGAATCAGTGAGTTGGACGATTTAAAAAAAAAAAAGAAGAAGAAGAAGACAAAATGAACAGTAAAACAATAAAAAGACTCGGGCCTCAGGAACCAACTACATAAAACAAAAGTTCAAAAATTTTGTCAGTAGAGTAAAAGCAAGAGAAAGAAAGTAGGGCTAGAAAGATACTTCAAAAAATTTGGCTGAAAATTTTTCTAATTTAACAAGAGATATAAACCTACAGATTTTAAAAGCTAAACAAATCTCCAACAGAATAAACCCAAAGAGATTTATATTTGGTGTAAAATTTTATTGCAAAAAAAACATAGTAAGACACATTATGATTTCTGAAAATCAATTGTAAACAAATCTTGAGAAAAGGAACAGATAATACAATCCTAGTAATAGTAGATTTCTCCTAAGAAATTATGGCACTCAAAAGAAGTGGCATGACATTTTCAGTATTGCAAGAAAAAAACCTGTCAACCCAAAATACTGACTCTAACATAAGTATCTAACAAGAAAGGAGGGAAGTCATGACATTCTCAGATGAAGAAAAACTAAAAGAATTTTTCACTACAAATCTACCCTAAAAGAATAGCTAATATAACTCTCCTTGAAATAGTACAGGAAATGGCCTTAGATCATTAAGAAAAGGAACATCAGAAAAAGTAAAAAAAAAAAAAAAAATTAAACAACAAATTTCCCTTTTTCTCCATGCATGCTCAATTATGTTTTACTATTAAACCAAATACTATAACACTCACATGGTTCTGAATTTAAGTATATAAAGGAAGTATTTAAAGGCAATTATATAGAGGGTCAGAAAGGGAGGTGACTTCTTCTATATCTCACAAGTAGGGTAAATCAGATTCTGTAAAAATTCAGAGATACTACTTGTTTTGTCCAGTCCCACAGAATGGTTCAAATGATAATAAGTTTCCCTAATATTCTGACTTCCATGTTCTGTCTTCAAAAAAAATATATGGATCCTAAATCAGGAACTCTAGGGCCATTGGACTGAAATTGAACCTTATCCTTTAATATATCTGTGATTTCAAAAAACCTGCTAGACAAATTCTAAAAGAGCTGTAACATTTTGTCTCATCTTTTAAAAGCTAAGATTTCAACTTAATCTCAAAGGATCTTAATTGTTTTTTGTGTGTGCACAGGTGCATATGTGTGTGTGTGGGGGGGTTCTTTCCTTTTTAAAAATATATTTAGTACAGGGTCTCATTACATAGATCAGACTCATAGTAATCCTCCTGTTTTCAGCTTCCCAAGCGTTGGAATGATAGGTATGCACCATCACATCCAGTCTCAATCAAAGTCTCAGTGCACCCAAGGGGCAGGGCCAGCAAGGCTTGTGGTGCTGGGGACTGAACCCTGGTCCCTGTGTCTGCCTAAGCAGGTGCTTTAGTCCTCTGAGCTATTGGGCCAGGCCAGCCCTATGTGGTTTCTTTTGGATTGAACAATTTAGATATTAATATAAAACAATTCAGATATTAAGGCCCTTAATTTATACAAATAATATTCCATTGGAATCTTACTATATTTTAAAATAAATTTTTATTGTAAAAATACATACAACATAAAATTTTAACATAACCACTAATTAATTAGCTTCTAAAAAGTGATTCCTGAATGTAATGTAAAACTCATATCTCATAGAGAATATTCAATAAAAAGTTTTCATCCCACTCCTGATTTTTAATTTTTCAGTTACTTGCTGTGGAAGCTAGTCTCTTAGTTAATTTTTTGAAGATAACACTGTACAAGCCCTGACAGATGTATGTATGCGTATGTGTGTGTATGTGTGTGTGTGTGTGTGTGTGTGTATAGATGTATCTTCTACCTACTCTCCTTGATTGACCTTATATGCTTTTCAATGTCTTGAAAGATACTATTTCTAAGCTTTTGTAATCTCTTGCTATTATAATGGTCTATAATTATTTCTTCACATATATTATTTCACACATAGTTAAATTTTTCTGTAAACAATTTCTAGAAATGTACTTGCTAGGTCAATGAATACAAAGAATTTAATATTAAACAGATATTGGCAAAATTAGCTTCTCTGGAAACAATATAAAGTTAAATTTTCATAAAGATAAACAATATATTTATGAATACTTTGCATACTCAAAAATTATTTTTATTGTTACGTTGAAATGTTACTTTTTACAAAAACCACTATGAATTTTTTGGTCACTTTTTGAAAGAAATATTTTACAAATATCAAATTTGTTAATATGAGATATGTTTGTATTAGTTCAGAGTTGTGAGATAATTCTGTTGAGAGAAAAAGTTTCACAAATGTTTATTATCCTACTAAATTACTTCTTTTTTGCACTGAATTTCAAGGCAGACTAAAAAAAAGCAAACAAAAACAAAAACACTTCCTGACATGCTAGATACAAAGTCTGCTTACAGCAAGGATACTAGATAATCTTCCAGACATTTGGAACATGTAACCACCCTTTATGTAGTTCAAGGATCTTGTATTTACATCCTGTAGTATAGCAAAGTCCAGGGAGAAAATCTGACAGAAGGGATACATGGAAAAAGCAAAGCAGTAACAACTATGGAGATAAGAACTCATTTCTGAGAATTCTTTGGAAATTTTGTTTTAAAACAATATTAGAGGAAATGAGTTAAGAACAAAGAGAAAAGGAAAAAATGGGAAAAGAAGACTAAACTGAGAAACAGAAAATGACAGAAAGAACATATATACACACACACACACACACACACACACATATTCTTCTCAATCCATGATTCTTTGAAAGGTTTAAAGTTTTAGTGAATTATGAAACTCACAACAGCAATGGTCTGTGTCAGAAAGCTAAAAGATATGAAAAAAATATTTTCCTTTTGCAAGCACTGACCTGTAAAAGTTGTGTTGCAGTAGCTCTCTGTTCAGGATTCTTCACTAAGCACTTTTTAACAAAATCAGTAAAATCATCAGACCAAAGTTCGGGCTTCCTGAATGTTGGTGGTGGATTTGTGGGAATCATAAAAATAGCCTAGTACAAATGAAACATCCAAAAGACACAGTAAGAATCACAACAGCAAACCAAATAAACAAACCTTTTTATCTATCTTTTATCAGACTTTAAATCTCAAAACAATTTAAGTTGTTCTAGGATTTCCAGTAAAACTGCAATTCAGGAAGTAAGTCCATCTGCTACTAATATAATCATTTCCCATTAAATTTCCTCTATTTGAATTGTAGCTCATTGAGCACATCATTCTTTAGTTCATGTATTATATTTTATCAGTCTCCAAAGAAGACTACATTTCTGACCCTTTCACTAAAGATATTTCCAAGTTAAACAGACACATTCCCAAATTTTGGTACTACAAGCCAGATTTACGTTCTACTTCAATTTTAAGTAAGTCCTATTGCTCAAGTTGGACTCACAGTCCAGTATGCACCTTCTATCCAAAGTACTTAAGCACAAATGAAATTACTACTGCAATTTGATGTCATAGTTGATGGAGCCAAGATTTTACTCTTCATCTTAAATATAGGAGTCATGATTTCAAATGAAAAGGTTTGAAATGTAATATACCACTTTAGTTTTTAGTAAAAGGTGAAAGATTTATATGACCGGAAGAGAAACTAGAGTATACCACTTTAGTTTTTAGTAGAAACTCAGTACTAATGATTCAGTAGTAATTACAACACATTTAGACAGCACAACATTCAGAAGCTATTAAAAAGCTTCAATTCATCCTTCTCTTCTGCCTATCCAGCCACCACTGTTTAATCAAGACAATCAATCACTAATGCTCGTAGGAAATCACTGTATGTAACAAATTAACTTCTCATCTGGTCATCCGGAGTAGATCATACTAAAATGCCATCATTAAAACAGCATTTTATTTGAAAAGATATGAAAAATAAAACAAATGTTATCACTAAATAAACACTATTATAATTTTTATTTCTTCATAATATTACAAAAAGGAGGCAAACAGCAATGACATAAATTTTACAAAATAAAGCAAATCAGAATATATAGCTAACTGCAGTTCAATAAATAAGTAGTAAATTAACATAATAAATGAGATGAGGGCTAAAATAGCTTTTGGAAAATCCTAAACTAAGCTACAACTATGAGCTCTCAAAAATATATCCAGCCGGGCGTGGTGGCGCATGCCTGTAATCCCAGCACTTGGGAGGCTGAGGCAGGAGGATTGTTGTGAGTTCGAGACCAGCCTGAGTTACAAACTGAGCTTAAGGCCAGCCTGAACTGCATAGTGAGACACTGTCTCAAAAAGACAAAAAAAGAAAAGAAAAAAAAAAAAAAAAAAAAAAAAAAAAAAAAAAAAAAAAAAAAAAAAAAAAAAAAAAAAAAAATATATATATATATATATATATATATCCATAGGTATAGCACCCAAACATTTTCCCTTTCAGGATTCAGAATTCTTTGAATTTTTGTAAGATGTCTATCACCTCAGTTTTTCATTTGCTTTTGATAGCTTGCCCTCTCTCTCCATTAATTTATGCCCACTTTCCTTAATTCATAAATAAGACAGAGGTGGTAATACTACAAGCTACATTTAGAACTACAATAGCTACAGTTACATTTGGAAAGTAACTTTTTAAAGAACTCTGAGGGTCAGCGAGATAGCTCAGCAGACTATGTGCCTGCTTAGGTAAGTGCAAGGACTGGGGGGTGTTTTCTGATTCCCAGCACCAAATGCCTTGCAGACTACACCCCAGGACACACTGAGCCAGCCACCAAGACAGGGTGTTGCGGTACAGTAATCCCAGCAGTAAGTAGGGAAGCTGAAAGAGAAGGATCACTATGCGTCCAAGCTGCAAAGTGAGACCCTGTACAAAAGCACTAAAAATAAATAAATAAAACCTATGACAGTAAATCCACAGATCCACAGATGGAGAATATATTTACAAATCAAATAAGAAGCAAACAACTGAACAACAAAACCATAAACAATCTCATCTATTAAATGGGCTGAGGAATTGAATAAACATTTCTCCTAAGAAGGTACACAAATAGCCAATGAGTTATAAAAAGATACTCAACATCACTGCTCATTAGAAAAATATAAATTGAAACCATAAAGATAAACCATTTCATATGCTACACAATGGCAAAAATAAAAGGAAGAAGGAGAAAGTAAATGAGGAAAAGAAAAGGGAAAGAAGAGAGGTGAGGGAAACAGGAAAGGGAAGAGAAAGGACAACAAAATGTTGGCAAGGATGTAGAACAACTGAACACCCTCTGTGTTATTTTGCAAATGTAAATTGTAGTCACCATAGAAAAATAGTATGGTGATTCTTATAAATATGGAATTTCCATATGACCAATAATTCTACTTCTCTGTATAACGCAAGAGAATTTTATTTGTATTCTGATATTTGTAGCAGTTTACTCACAACAATGAAATGGTGGAATCAATCCATGTGTCCACTGATAGATGCATGGATATGCAATATACGGTATAAAGTAGAATACTATGAAGCCATAAAAAGAAACATTTGACCCATGCTACAATATTGGTGAACCCTGAAGACACATAAGTGAAACAAGCCAGTGGCAAAAAAAGACAAACATTTTATTACTCCTCCTATGAGGACCTAGGGTAGTCAAATTCATGAAGACAGAGAAAAATATTGTTGCAAGGACTGGGGGGAAAAAGTATGGGAAATCAAGAATTCAATGGGAATGGGGTTTTAGCCGAAGAAGATGAATGGTCCTAGAGATGGGTAGGATTGATGCACAGAAATGTGAACATGCTTGATACCACAGTACTGCACTTAAAGCCAAAAGACATAGCAAAAAACAAAATCACTGTCCATAGAAACTTCTAACCCAGGGGCTGGCAAAATAGCTCAGCAGACTAAGCTCCTGCTTAGACAAGCTCAGGGACCAGGGTTTGATCCCTGATCCCACATCCCAGGAGGGCCCAGCCCCTGGAGTGCACTGAGCCAGCAACCCAGTCCAGGTGTGGTGGCACCCATCTATAATCCCAGTTCTGGAGAGGCTGAAAACAGGAGGATCACATGAATCTAAGCTGTGTAGTGAGACCCTGTACCAAACACATAAATGAAAAAAAAAGAAACTTATAACCCAGTGTGGTGATAAACCCTGAACAGTAAAGTATCTACAGAACACTAAAATAGTAATTATATAGGGCATAAAGAAGAAAGGTCATTCTCACTAGAGAAACAACATAAAAGAAAGGGAATGAAATATGGCTCCCAACTAAAATAGAAAGCAAGCAGATATAAACTGTAAAGGCTCAGGAACGAAACATAAAAAAGAGAGGATATACAGTTCCACACCAAACAGTCTACAAGAAAATATTCAACTGCAAGTTTTTTAGTGGGAGGGGCAGTGTTGTGTTTGTTTTTACTTTTAATCAGAGTATATTTATGAACTAAGGTGTAACTCAAAAATGAAAATAAACCTAGAGATATGCTATACATGGGATATGTAAAAGTCAGGGACCAGCACAGTGTTGAAATCCCAATAGGAGTTTTTTAAAATGTTCAAATTAGGACAATATCTATATGAATAAAATAGAAACATGAATGAATGAATTACATTCAAATTACATTCAAGAAATACAATTAAAGAAATAAAACCCAGATACCAACTGTAAGGGATTTCAGTCATCTAACATTTCACTATATCACTATTTCGTATGGTTCTTCAATTTGCTTTGAGATGAGGTTTCCATGTTGCCAGAGCTGGCCTGGAACTCTCAATCCTACTGCCTAACCCTACCTAGTAGCTGATATTATAGGTATGCCTCACCACAACTGGATATATCATTCCTTTGAATATCCTCAGAATAAGCAGCCACTTACAACAATGTATTATCACCAGTTTCTAATTTATAAGGTGATCCAATAAACTTTACATAGGCCCAGGAATAAAGACATGATATTCAGGTCTGTTTATTCTAGAGTAAATGTTACTCTCTTCATATCATCATTCAAAAAAGGTATTCTTTAGTAGATGAGAACATTCTTGTACATCACATTGCAACATGTTAAACAGCATTATGACAGTCCTTCAAAACCACGATAGCCTGTATTAAAAGCAGTAAACATGTTTCAAACCAAAAAAATATTTATAAATAGGCCTTTGTCTTTTTGAGACAGGATTTTACTCTTAAGTTTAGGCTGCCCTTGAATTTACTTTGTAGCCTATGCTGGCGCTGAACTTGGAGCAATGCTGCTTCAGCCTCTTGAGTGCTGGGATTATAGATATTTGCCATCATGTCTGGCTATTACAAAGATATTTTTGTGTGTTCAAAAGATGTTATAAGGACCAGGGAGATGGCTCAGTGGAATAAGCGCTTCCCTGGCAAGCACAAGGGCCTGAGTTCATTCCCCAGTTCTGCCAAAAAAAAAAAAAAAAAAAGAAAAGATGCTATAATTTAAAAGTGGCTACCTGAAAGATCAGACCAGTAACAACCACAGGTTTATTTGGCTCACATTCCCATAAGGCAGCAATATGCAGCTATTAGGCTGACTGAAACAAGCATGCATATTTATTCTCCCTTTGCATGGACTCTTTTTTTTGTGCAGAACTGGGGATTGAACTCAGGCCTTTGTGCTTGCCAGGGAAGCACTTACTCTGCTGAGCCATCTCCCTGACCCCTGCATGAACTCCTTTTAACCTATTTGATCAGTTACTTCTCCTGACAGTTTTTTTTTAAGTATCTGATTTTGTAAGCTCTGCTATTACAAGTTTTAAAATAGCATATGCATCTCAGATCCACAAAGATCACAGTAAACGTGGAAAAAGAAACATACATGAAACAAACAGCACACAACTGTCAGAACATGAAAATGTCTGTAAATGACAGTTGAGTTAGAACCTAATAAAACTGAGAATGGACAAAATAGGGTTAACAGTAACTGCTGGGAAAGACACACAAATTCACCTGCTACTTCAAATTACAGAATAAAAATAAATTTTAACTCTGAACTTTACAAAACAGTTCAAAGGACCTATATAAGTCCCTATACATGCTGACCTCAAACTGCTGGTAAATGATACTAGATTGTCTAGATAAATGTTGTTCCTCTGCACTTCTGTTACAAATTGCTGGATAACAACTCAGTGATTTATATCCTTGAATCTAGTGCTCTCCTTTGAACTTTGAGCCATTTAAGTTGCAGTCTTATCTTCAGATAATCTTAAATCTTAGCATATAAGGTTCACCTCAGCAGTAGCTATTAGAAAGTCAAGGATAAAACGCTTAACTCTTAACTCTTATTTACTCAGTACCATCATAAAGTGAAGCTTAAATGTCACATTCTACACTCAAACAAGCATTGAATAAGCTTGAACAATGGGTATACACTTCAAACAAATGTCTATGTATAATCTACCAAAATATCTCCAAGAAAAGCAACATGTCTTTACTTCCATTTTTTTAATGTTAGAAAACCAGTAACAGACTGATAAATTTTCTCATACTTTACCATGTTCAACTAATTTACCCTAATTATGAATCACAGAGGATATCTTTAAGACAATTTCAAGGTTGTGTGCAAGTTGACTAGTTAATAACCCTCTTACTATAGAAAGTTTTGGTAATCAGTGGCTGGTTTTGGACTAACAATTCTCTCCCTTAGCACCAACCAGATCACACAAACACACATTACAGCTATATAATTTATCTTATCTCTAACATTTTGATTGAAGAATGTTAGTACAATAAATTATATGATTATCCTGTGTTTGTTTCTACACAATTGTGTTGCTTAACTACACACAGAACCTCTGATTACATTTTTAAAAGAATTTCCCTGATTGCAAGTAATTTTAAGAAACCAAGAAGTAGAAGCGGCTCAAAACAACTAATTACCTTCATACTTAGAATTTCATGCCTTGGACTCTTTAAGAGTGTCCAGAAGATGTAAAAGAGCTTAAATTGAGAAGCTACAATGTTTGAACTTTATTATCTCGGGGGAAATGAGTCAACAGATATGTCTGAAGCTATGGCAACTGGATTTGTGAATGTACAGAAGCAATAGGTATGGAAGGGTCACAAAAAAATCCAAGCCATTATTTAAGAACCTCAGGTACATAGCAAAAGGTTATCTTCATAACAAATAATTGAGATAAAAGATGAAAAAGCACTTTATAAAACTACAAAGAACTAAATAAATACAGCTGTTTCCCGATAAGCAGAACACACAAGTAGTAAGCTACAAAGTCAACTAAAACTAAATTTATGAAAAGGAAAAAAAAAAAGTAATAATTTTTAGAATACTACAACTGAGAAAAATCAAATACAATGCCTTGAAGACAATAGTGGACCTGAGTCAGAGATCTGGGTTTTAAATCATCCTTAAATTTTATAGCTTCAGGTTTTTTTTTTTTCCTTATAAGTGAAGAGGTTAGGTTAGATATTTATCAGGTCCTACTCTATACATAAAAATACTCTGGTAGTCTGTCCTAGCAATCTACAAGTAAAATTCTAGCTACACAAGTATTAAATTGTGACTTAGAAAGATGATGAAGGAGGGGAAGAAAAGAGAATGTTATCACAAATACTGCACAAATTTAGTTGCCCTTTCCTCAAACACAAATATAAAATATACAGAGACTCTGAAAAGAATGCCAGTCTCAAGTGAGCTTTCTCCAAGAGCGTGGATTCTATATGAAGCACACATTAAAGTATCAGAGTAAGAATATGCAACTTACTGCAGCTCAAGAACTTCTCTTATGGTTTCTGTCTATATGTCTTTCCAAAGTCTCATGAGGTCATAGGTGAGGCTTTTTCAGAGCTGGGTGGATCTGGGTGCTGGAATTAGTTCATGGTGCAATGCCAGGATCAAGGGCACTAGGATTAAGGGTGTGCGTGTTACCCACCCAAAGTAGCCTAAATAAGATAGAAAGGGATAGAAACTGTCTCTCCTCTGCAGTGCCTGTCTAACTCACCATTCTAGTTTGGAGCCACCCAACCATGGACTGAAACCTATATAAACTGTAAGCCAAGTAAACCTTTCTTTCCCTTGACTTTGGGTTTCAAGTATTTGTCTCAGTAACAAAAGAAAAAATAACTAAGACAACTTCTATAATCATTACATGATGTGACCAATGAAGACCAATTTGCCAATTGAGAATGTGAATTCAAAGAATGCACTTTGCATCCTGGCAGCATGTGGAAAGTAGTGATTATACTGGGCAGGGCAACCGAAGAACATTCCCATCATTGTGGAATGCTCCTCAGTCTACTCTAACTTCTAGGCTACAGAAAATATAGAAAATAGTTTACATTAATTCAAATACAGATCATGGAAGATCCTACCAAAAAAAAAAAAAAAGATTCTAAAAAGTGGTCCCACTCTTTCAAATAATCAAGGTCGCTAAGGGGGAAAAACATGTACGCTGAAGTTGGGGTTGGTGCTGACAATGTAAACTGTGAATGTAAACTACATACTAGATGATGTTAAAAAAAAACTTTATGTTCTTAAATGTATACGTTTATTCTTCAAGGATGCATGCAAAAGTAAATGTTTTATGGTGGAAAAGCAAACAATTCAAAAAAATTAATGTAGATAGACAGGAAAGGAAAAGAATGAAAAGACTGGATGGGTGGGTTCCCGAAAAGTAGAAGTGGGAGGCAGAAGAAGGTCAAAGAAAGATGTGAATATGGAAGAATGGTCTGCTTTGAAGCATGCTTCAAATATAGCTGCTCTGAAGATAATGGAGTCACAAGCTAAGAAATGCAGGCAGCCTCTACAGGCAGAAAAGAACAAAGAAGCAAATTCTTTCCTAGAGACTCTAGAAAAGATAGGCAGTCCTGCTAACACTTCTATTTTAGCCCACTAAGATATGTATTGGATATCTAATCAACAAAGCCAGAAGACTACATACTTGTGTTGTATAAACATAAAATATGCGGTAATTTTTTATAGCGAAAAGAAGAAACATAACAAAGATACTTGGAGGTAAGAAGAGGAAAGGAGGTCAGAGAGCAGAAGTTATTAACTAGAAATGGTTATGGTAAGGCTAGTACAGTAGTGCTACAGTGCTATGAGGATATATTCTTCCCCTTCCATGTTACCTCATGATCTAAGATGACTATTTCAACACTAACTACAATATCCTCCAAATACCAAGGGGAATTGGAGAACAAGTGGAAGAACAGCAATGTCTATTTTCTTTATCTAAGTTCTCTAAAAATCCAACACAATGTTATTCTCCTAAATACACTGTACTTTGAAAGCTGGTTGGTAAACATATTCATGAGACAGGTGAGATATCTTCACAGGAAGGCACAGAAGCTCTGGGTGTGAATTAGACATTGTTGTGTGTGTCTACTTGGCTGGTTCTTCCAATCTGTATCCTTTATGTTAAAGCTATAATCATAAGTAGGGTGCTTTGAGTTCTTTAGTCATTCTAGTGAATTACTGAACCTAAAGGACATTGAGGGAACAGGTGAATATATAGCTAATTAGTCAGAAGTACTGTATGAATCTGGGCAATCCTGAAGTACAGTTGGCATCTGAAGTAAATCCACCCATCTACTGTGCCCTTGAGCCTGTGGCATCTTCGCTAACTTCCAAAGGTTAGCAGCAAAATTAGGATGAAACTATATAAGATAGGTGTCATTCAAATATACCAAAACAGTGAAATTAATACTCAAATTAGTAAAGAAGTAGCATAATGTTTCTCAACAGCTTTTCTCTATAGTTGTGGTTCTCATGGTATCATTCATGGACTCCTTCAAGTCATTTCAGGGATTCATTAGGACAAACATTTTCAGGTAACACTAAGACATTTTCCTTTTTTCTTTCAACTGATACTTACACTAAAGTTACAATATCAATAAAAGGTAAAACTTATGGCACCCCAACACCAATCAAGGCATATTTTGGTTTGTGTGACTGGTTTGCATAGCTCTGGCTAGTCCATAAGATGTAAGAGCTGTACCTGCCCTAGGGCAGGTAGGCTTTACAAAATAAGGGACAGAAAGAGGGCTAAAGTGTTCTCACCTACCTGCTTGCTGTGAACTCTTTCTTCTCTGCAATGCCCTACTGCCATGCCACCCTGCCTTGGAGTAAGCTGATTATGAGCTAAAACTTCTATAAACTGTGAGACAAAATAAACTTTTCTTCCTTTAACTTTGGGTGCCAGATATTTTGTCTCAGCAATGAGCAAAGTAACTAAGATACAAAGAAATTATGTCTATTGACTACCAGAATACAATGAATTGTCTCAAGGAAAAGCAGATATATGGTTAACCTGCAAGGCAATCTACAGCTTTTTTCATGAAGTATCTTTATAAAATGAAAGAGTGATATCTGCGTATCAACAGATATATTCTCAAATATGAACTAAACATGTCATAGTAAATTCAAGATTTCAAATGATACACTTTTTCAAACATTTGTATCTGCCATCATGAAATCCCCCCTTCCCAAAACTCAGGGTGCTAAGGATAGTGAAAAATGCAATTTTTTGATACTGCATAATGTCAAAATATGGAAGATCTACGTAACAGTGCTTTACAAATGACAAATGTACAACCTTACATAATCACATTAACAAAGATCTATTCAAAATAAATGACAAACAAATGGACTTTAGTACAACAAAACAGGAAAATTACTAAAGCCTCATATTGTAATTAATACTGGGCATTAACCTTTAAGAAACTACCACTGCTGAATTTTGATCTATCAAGAAAGAATTTCCCTATCTATCAGGGGAAAAATACTCTTTTAAAATTCTTCTCTCCAATTCACCTACATCTTTGTGTTAAGCCAGATTTTTTTATACTTTACTCAAAATAATGTGTTACAATAGAAACAAATAAGGAAGTTCAACAGAATTCTTTTTTTATTTTTATTTTTTTAAATAAATTTAGGACAGGGTATACAGGGTCTCACTATGTAGATCAGACTGACCCATAGTGATTCTCCTGTTTTCAGCCTCTCAAGCTCTGGGATTACAGGCATGCACCACCATCCCCAGTCTCAATCACAGTCTCAGTGCACCCTAGGGACAGGGTTGTCTGGTCTTGACCCCAGTGTCTACATAAGCAGGCACTTTAATCTGCTGAGCTATCTGAGCTAAGACGATTACTTATTACTTTTTGCAACACTGCATTTGTTCATAAAAATACACTACTTATGTTAAGACATAATAGGATTATTAGTTTTAAATAAGTTAATAAACATTCTTAATTTCCTAATTTTTAACTTAAAACATGAAAATACTGATAAAATCCACATAATCAGATGCTATTTGTGTTCTCAATTTTTAAGAGTAGAAAAGGATGCTGGAGCAAAAAGCTGAAAAATCACAATTTTAAGAAAATTATAAATTATAAACTAATAGGCATTCTTTTTCCTATTTGACTTCATGTTTATCAAACAGTACCACAAAGGTGTTATATTTAACAATATCTCATATCCTTGGTGTGTTAAGATACCTTTTTGCTTATTTGGGATGCTAACATAGTATTATTTGGCAGTTATTTAAACCATGACTTTTTTTTTTTTTTTGCGGAACCAAAGATTAAACTCAGGCCCTTGCATTTGCCAGGGAAGTGTTTATTCTACTAAGCTATCTCTCCAGACCCAAACCATGAAATTTTTTATCTCATCTATTTAAATAAGGTATTTCACCTAGAACATGACATACAACGTAATTTACTCTGTTTTAACTCTACAGTAAACATTTTCACATTATAAAACAACAAAATAAATGTAAAGCTATGCAGAAAAATACTAGACTAATCACTAAAAGCTTACAAAAACTACTAGGAGTAGGGCCTGGCACAAGAACACAAAGAGCAGAGTTTACAGGGTAATTACTCGCCCACCCAACTCCTAAGACATCCTTGTTTTGTTTCTATCCTAATGCACCCCCCAACCACAGGCCAATATTCAATAGCCACCTCTACCATTGTTTTGCTGCAGTTTGCCCTCATGTGGACAATTCCAGGAAAGATGCCCGCAAAGTATCAGTATCAAGTATCACTTACAAAGGGAGTTCTGGGTCCTGGCTAAGCAGAGCAAGGTCTAGGAGGAAAGACATAGCCCCAGACAGAGTATGTAGCACAGCACAGCAAGGTCAGTGCAGGAGCTTTCTAAAGTGCAATCTCCGTATAAAAATGATGTATATAATGCGGGGCCATAATAATAAGTTGAACTGTAAATGGTCACAGTCAACAACTTCTTCAGATAACTCACTATTATTGTAGAATGCTGGACTGTGTTGGATTGTGTTGCCGAGTTCAGGCACCTAAATTGGTTTAATGACAATGGAGTGCCCATCTTTGACAGGTCTAGACAAAAAAAGGGGGATACAAAGGAAAAACCATGATATGTTTGTATAAACAGTAGTTAGGATAAATATGCCGTGCTTCTTGAGAAGCAAGATTTGCACTAATAGTGGTCAGAAAAGATATTATGTTGCCTTCTAGTACTATGGACAACCACTAGGAAGATAACAAGGTAGAAAGTATTAATTATTGAATCTTTTATATAATTCAGCTATAAAAAAATAAGGTAAGTATACTGCTACACTCTCTTAATTTACTGATAAAGAGACATCTGCTATAATAATGTCTGTAAGTATAATATCATGTATGCACTTTGTACAATACGAAAACAGTTTGCAATGTATTAATTTATTGAATCTGTCCTGTTAATTTGTCTTGAAACTGTCTCATTGTTATTTGTTCTTCAATAAAAATAAATAAAAATAAATAAAGTGCAATCTCTGGGCAAAAAATAGAAGTGGCTCTAATCCTCATGATTAACAACCTATTCTCAAAATTATCATTTGGCCAATAAATTTACAAAAAATGTTCAACATTCCTGGCCACTAGATAAATACAAATTAAAAATACACTGAGATTCTACCTTGTCTCAGAAAGCATGGCTATCCTCAACAACTCTGTAAATGCAGGTGAGGAGGTAAGAAAAAACGAACTCTTGCATATTATTGGTGGGAACGTAAACTAGTATGACCCCACTATGGAAATGAGTGCAGAGATTACTCAAAAAACTAAAAATAGAAATTCCATTTGACTTAGTTATCCACTTCTCAGTATCTTTACAAAACAGTTAAAGTCATTATAGTACTAAGATAGGCATACACTATGCTACTTAGAGTAGCATAATATATAATAGCTAGTACTTGAAACAGCATATATATGTTTATCAACAGATGAATGGATTTTAAAAAGTGGTATTAAAACACAATAGAGTACCACTTTTTCATAAAGGAAGATAAACTTGAGGAATTCATAGGTAAAAAGATACAACTTAAGACTATAATATTAAATGAAATAAGTCAGACATATGAATAATACATGGCTTCTCTATATGAATACATATACATATATGTGTATATATGATAAATATGAAGTAGAAAGAAGCCCAAATAATTCCCCAAATTATCTGAGTTGTTAGAAAAATATTTTAATATATATACTAATTTGTTCCACTTATACTATTAGTCTCTTTTACTTCACTGAAAAGAAAGCTCTATGCTTTCACCTATTTGTTTCTTCTTGGTAAGATAATTTTCTTTTTATCTATGTCTTGTACTCTGGATAACATTTGGTAATTCTTTTAAGATTATAGTGTATAGTGTATGAACTATAATTATCTCTTTTTTATAAAATTTTATTTTATTTTTTTCATGACAGAAGAGTTCTATTTTATATTTTCTTATTACTATCTACCCTATTACATTAAAATAAAAAATTATCATCTGACATGAAGTCCCCCTAAGTAAATGTGATGTCACAGCTTACTACCAAAATATAAAAACTATTATTTTAGAATCTATGATAGTTAATAAATTCTCAACTATAGCAAAATGTGAAAAACTCAAGTACAGTGACACACACCTGCAATCCTAACTACCGAGGAAGCTCAGAAGGCAGAAACAGGAAGGTTGCAAGTTCAAGGTCAGTTTAGGCAATTTAAGTGAGCCCTGTTTTAAAACTTTAAATAGAGGTGGAAATGTAGTCCAGTGAACAGCACTTGCACAGTATGCATGAGGCCCTTGGCTCAACTTCAGTACCAAAAAGAAAAGAAAAACATAAAAAGGTAATATACTAATGATAAACAACATATTACTCAATGCAGTCACATGTAATAGAACTTGCAAAACTTAAGCAGATGCTTACACAAAGACCTACAAATGAAAAATCAATATAATTAATAATGAGCCCCCTTTCTCACCAGGGGCAATGTCACATAACAATAACAGGATCTGGACTCTTACAACATGCTTATTTTTCAATGTAGTTTTCAGTTAAAAATTATCTATCATATCAAGAACCAATAAATTCATGAATATGTCAACATCAAGAGAACAGAGATATCAGAATTGTCTGACAAATATTTTAAAGCAATATGAAAGAATGTTTTAATTAATTATTAAGAAAATATTTTGAATACAAAATAACTTTAGCAAAGAAAAAGAAGATATGAAAAACCAAATGGAAATTTTATAACTGAAAAGTACAAAAACCAAAATAAAAACCTCAAGTTTAACTTCAAAAGCAGAATGGAGGGACAGAGAAAAGAATCAGTTCAACTGGAAGATAAATCATATGTATGCTGTATGAATAACAAAAACAAACTGGGGAAAGAAATGAATAAAACTTCAAAGACCTTTTCACTGCTAAGAACTCCCAGGACTGTTAAATAACAATGCTATGAGAAGACATTGATCCTGTTTCCTAATAGAAGAGAGAAAAACACTTATTCTTTAATTAAGTTAGCTGAAAAGTTTGTGTACACATTATTTTTCAAATTGAAGTTCTCCTTATTCTTACTAATCTGACATTATTCAACATTATAAATATTCAATTTTTTAAATTTTTTTCTGTACAATGTGATTTTTTTCTTCTTTAGTGTGTTAATATGGTAAATAAAAACACTGATTGTGATGTGAATGGTACACTCCCCATCTAACAACCCAGTTGCTTCTAGCTTCTTGAGGAGGAAGTTTAGATGTTTAGCACTATGACTCTAAACAGCAATATATTTAGCACCCAAAACAGTGATAAACTGTTCACATGTAAAGCTCATTGTGGCTAGATGATGCAAACTATGCACACTGGGAAAAAAACCCTGTTGTAAGTGAAATATAACTATGGCTAAGAAAAAATACTGTCAAAGTCAGAATTCCACATAGAAAGTAGAACCTTTAACAGAATTAATAACAGCTTTTTATTTTAAAGAGAAAAAGCAATAAAATTATAAACCATTTCAAGACAAGATGTTAGGAAATTAACAATGGTTACTATAATACACACTGTTATCTTCAAACTAACTGCTCTGATTATCAGATATGGGCATGCAAAATTGATCAAACAATATAGGCATTGTTTCGTTCAATGAATTAATAGAAACTAGTAGTACAATTCTTAACTATCAGTAATAATTTTTAAACACCACTATATATTATATTGTCCTCCATTCACTTTAGTTCTTCTAAAGCTATATACAAACACACAGCTTACCAAAGCTAATGAAAAATATACATAGTACAGTACAACTGGAATGTAGTATGGTCAACTTAAAACAAGTACTGCAGTAATAGCTTATCATGGTACATTCAAGAGTCTATTAAAAAATCAATTTATTGAGAACCTACTTACAAAGATGTGGATTAACATAAAAATTTCTGTTACTTGGCAGCAAATTTCCTATAATGCTACAATTAAAATAGTTAACACTTCTATAACTCAGAAGATGATAAAAATTAATTTTGCATGTTTCATTGTACTAAACTGGTCTAAGTTTTAACATAAATTTAACTTAACACAGAAATTGTCTATCAAACTAAGAAATGAAAATTTATCTGAAACTGCAAAAGCTTATAGTTTTCCCTTTTTAAAATCAGAAAGATTTCCCCTAAAACATTTAGACTGTGCCCCATTTTATAGCATAGTATGATCTACTTCATCATAGCAAAAGTCATCAGAGTACAAGAGTAGCATGCTTACATGTTGATAAGAAGAAATTAATGAAGAAGAATAAATTGAAAAAATGAATTTGGAAAGTCAATATGGTAAAATAATAATATACAGAAAACATGGAAGAGGAATAACAGCATGCAGCGTGAATATAGGTTAACAGATTAAATTTGGACAGAGAAGAACTCTTTCCCCTATATGAATCATTTTGAAAATAAGAAAGAATGAAACAAGAATATAAGAAGAAAAGTGAGAAGGGAAGAAAAACATAAAGGAAGGGAAGAAATAAGAAAGTAATATGGGCATGATGGATTTTAGCAGCTTTGAACTAAATGCATCCCTCCAAATTTCCTGCAGGCCTAACACCCATGTTACTGTATCTGTAAATTGGGCCTTTAAAGAGAAATTAAGGTTAAACGAGATCATAAGGGTGAGAGTCTAATGTATTATGGTTTGTGTCCTCATAACAAAAAAACACACCAGGAACGTATATGGCAAAAACAAAGGCCAGATGAAGGCACAGTGAGAAGGACTCATCATAAGACAAGGCAAGAGGCAGCCTAAGGAGAAACCCAACCTGCCAACACCTAGACTTTGGAAGCCCATCCTCCAGAACTATAAGCAAATAGATTTCTGTCAAGTCATGACAGTCAAGTCAGTCCATGACATTCTATTATGGTGGGGCAGGGGGTAGATCACTGTGAGTTGAGGCCAGCCTAGACTATACAGGGAGTTCAAGGCCAGCTTGAACTGCACATTGAAACCCTGTCTCAAAAGGACAAAAAAAAGGAAAGAAACAAAGAAATGGGGCAGAACCTATACTATAGCAAAAAGAAAGGAATGAAACTGGCAGGCTGGAAAACAGAAGGAAAAATAAAGTAAATGTCTTGAGGATGACAACCAGTTGAATTTTAACCCAAGAAAGTGGCTTCAATGGACATGAGAAGGACAGAAGATTGAAATTAGAACTAAAACTTCTGAAAAGATTGTTAATCAACAGTTACTTCTTAACACAATGGTAAACAGATACATAAAAGAACACCATACTGAATAGTCTTGGCTTTGGTCACAGTATATCCGTAGACAAGTTACTTGAAATGTCTGGGCTTATTGCTACAGAAGGTTTACTGACAAATTAACTGCTCTCCCTCTATTGTAAATGTTATTTGAAAAAAAAAAATGAAGTTTTATTTCTTATATGTTTTATATGCACCCCCTAAAAATTCTTATTAAAAAGGGAGAGAAAATAAAAGGGTGAGCCACAGGTGATCTGATCCCCTGGTTCCTCTCTGGTCTCATTTACTACTCTTGCTATCTGACCCAGCTCTACTTAATCCTGCTTGTGGTTATTTAAACCACACATCCTCTTGTTTCCTCTGACTCAAACCTTCCAATATTAACATGGCTCATTTATTTTTCTTTCTTATATAGGCTTTTTCTTGATCATTCTGTACATATGACAAACACTTGTCATTCTGTAACCCTCTTCTCCTGCTTCATTTCTCTTCACAGCATTTATCAGTCCCTGATGCTACAGGCTTTTTGTGTGTATTTTTAAATCTTTCTCCACTATAATATAAGCACCTAAGGCTAGAGCTCTGTTTCATTTACTGCTATATTTCAGCACTTAAAACAATGTCAAAGGTAGAAAGTATTAATTATTGAATCTTTGATGTAATTCAGGTATAAAAAATAAGATATACAAACAGCTACACTCTTTCTTTACTGATAAGAGACATACGCTATAATAACGTCTGTAAGTATATCATGTATGCACCTTCTATGATACCAAAACATTATGAAAACAGTTTGCAATGTATTAATTTATCAAATTCATCTTGTCAAGGTATCTTAAAACTGTCTCATTGATATTTGTACTTCAATAAAACAAAAATTAAAAAAAATTTAATTTAAAAAAAAAAAGGAAGAATCATGATGTGTATGTATGGACAGTACAGTTGGGATAGATACGCCATGCTTCTACAGAATTCTATGAGAGGCAAGATTTGCACTGATGGTGGTTTGACAGGACATTATGCCGGCTTCTAGTACTATGGACAACCAGTAGGAAAATAACAAGTTAGAAAGTATCATTATTGAATCTTTTATATAATTCAGGTACAAAAAATAAGATACGTAAACAGCTACACTCTCTTAATTTACTAATAAGAGACATCTGCTATACTAATATCTGTAAGTATAATATCATGTATGCACTTGTACAATACCAAAAACATTATGAAAACAGTTTGCAAGGTATTAATTTATCAAATCCATCCTGTTAAGGTGTCTTAAAACTGTCTCATTGATATTTGTACTTCAATAATAAATAAATAAATAAATAAGAGAAAAAAAACAATGTCAGAGCAGGCATTCAATAAATATGGGATAGGTGGCAAGTATATTTCAGTGGTACAGCATTTCCCTGCATGCACAACACCCTGAATTCACCCCCTAGCACTCAATCAGTCAACTGAAGAATTAATATATTAAGAATTCAGTCTTACCTGAGTTCAATCCCTGGTTCCACCAAAAAAAAAAAAAAGGATTCAGTCTTTCTGAAATCTATAAATCTCGCAAAGGGATAGCTATGAAAAACTAGTAGAAATATATAAAAATATATGCTGGCCTTTTTAGATGAAAAACTTGCTTGTGATTATTAACTACCAAAAGAAAAACATACATATGAGACACTGGCAACCAAGTGAATTCACCGAGAAAACAGGTACCTACAAATAAACATGGAAAACTTCAAAATAACTAAGCACAGTGAATAAGACTTTCTGGCTAAGATTTGCTAGTATTGGCAAAGGTCCATATTAAACTCAGCTTCCCCAATTCAGGAAACAAATGGAATTGTGAATTTCACAATTCACTGGACAAAAGGACTGTGTTACAATCTGGGTTCATATTAAAGTGACCTCATTCTTCTCAACTTAGATCTGACTTGAAGGAAAATTTTTAACAGATTCTGCTGGACAAATGCCATACTATAGTCTGTAAAATTCAAAATTAGCATTTTAACCTAATGGTTTTCTACTTTGTTTCCCTAAAATTAAATGGGACTAAAAATAAAATATGATAAATTCTTGAATACAAAATAAAAAAATTACAATACATATTTTTTTCTTCTTTTTTAAAAAATTTAATTCATGCAGTCCCTCATCCAGGGTCAAGTAGATAGTAATACTACAGCTCTTAAGTGATAAGAGACAGAAAATCCTATCCTTTTTTTCCTTCAATGTTTATCCAATTAAGTGACAGGCACTACAGAAATGTCCTGTCCATATCAATCTTCTGAGTAATTAAAAGTGAAAATGAAAATTATATATTCCAAATCTATTAGATGTTAGAGACTGACAAAGAAATCCAGAGATTAAGACAGAGAGTCCAAAGGAGAGAACAATATGGATATGAAGCATATTATCTGAGCAACATTAAGAACATAACATGTGAGAACAAGCATGATGGCACAAGCTTGTAATCCCAGGACTGGGGAGACTGAAAACAGGAGGATCACTACAAGTCCAAGCTACATAGTGAGACCCTGTACCATATATATATATATATATATATATATATATATATATATATATATATATATATATATATATACATACATGATTTGAAAAGAATGTAACATGGGAGTTAGTGAATAATGAAATTCTGAACTCTGGGGGTGCTTAGGGAGGAAGAAAGATAACATCAATTGTTAAAAGATGACAAATTATACAGAGGAAGAATAATATCTGGATTTCCAACTTGGCAATTGGTTGAATGGTACTGCTATTATTAATCAAGACAGAAAAAATACAAAGGTAAAAAATTTAGAGATACCAACTTTCAAGCATCTCAACAGTATACAAAAATAACTATCCAAATATACAATCAGAAATGAACAACGAACTCCAGATAGAGTTAAAAGCCAGAAAGAAGTGAGAAAACAGCTATTCTGGAAATCAAAATTGGTAAGAAATGTCAAACAGGAGTAAAACTGTCAATATTTTTAGTACTGTGGAGGACAAATAAGAGTCAAAGTCTACTCAGGAGTAAATGGGAGAGAACTTACAGGCGGAGCCTATGGAGGTTCCAGAAGAGATAGGTACATAAGTGATGGCTAGAAGACAGAAGACAAGAGAAATGAGCTCTCAAGTTTCAAGTTCAGGTTTGCAATAAGTCATTTAAACAATATTTTTTAATGATGAACACACTGTTTTTAGTCTATTTCTAGATTATTTTAGATTATTATATTAATTTGGATACATTCAAACATCATATACAGCAATCATCATTAGCATTGTGTCTATATAACACTTACTAAACAATAAGTAACAATGTAGTATCTTTATAAAAGTTATTTCTTTTAATCATGCATATGGGGCGGGGGAGATAACTCAGTAGAATAAGTGCTTCCCTGGCAAGTGCAAGGGCCTGAGTTCAATCCCCAGTTCTGAAAAAAAAAGAAAAAAGAAAAAATGCACCAGACTCTATGAGGCTTTATTTCTCCATTTTATAAAATTTCCTGAGAACACTAAGAACAAGGCAGTTTAAATAACTGGCTATTGAATGCTCAACAAATGGAAGACAGAACCCAGATAGTCTATATCCAAAGTTCATACTCTAACCACCAAGCATTCTGGCCTCCACATGGGTTTACTAAGAAACCTATTTCAGAATAATTGTAAAAGAAAATCGGACCTTGATAATCAGAACATTGCTAGACTACATTTAATATATTAAGAAAACCTAGAGAGTTAGAAGTAAGATTTTGAACATCAGTGAACAGTTTCCTCATCTGTATAAATGCATACACATAGCAATGATTCCTAAATTTTACCATGCATCAGATTTTTCTTGTAGAGCTTATTACAATGGAAACTGCAGAACTCCCCTCTGAAGACTATCGGATTCAATAGGCATGAGACAAGCTAAAAATTTACATTTCTAGTACTTTCCCAAATCACATGATGCTGCTAATCCAAATAACACAGAGAACTACCTTATAGTAATTTCATAAGGACTGAGATTCCTGGCATACAATAAGCAGTCAGTAAGCAGTATCTATAGTAGCAATTAATAACAATAATAATTAATGGAGGTGATGATGACCATTATCATCATCTTCACTATCTACTTTCTCAGACTTCACATCAATTTCTACTCAAAGATAATATAAAACTGGCATATTAAAGGTCACAATAATTTGCATGGGAATTCCAATTGCGTATGAAGTCTTTCTTCCATACTGTTCACAAAATAGCTTTGCAAAATGTAAATGTTTGTATCAGTCCCTACTTTAAACCACAATTTCTCCATTACTTATAAAATAAAGTATAAGCTTCTTGACATGGCTTACAGACCACTTGCCCATGACCCATTTTCTAATTTCTCACCTTTCCAAATACTTTTAGAACATAATTTGCTTTAATATTCTTTCCCTATTAAACCCTCCCTTTCTAGTCAAGTCATAAACGTCATGATTCCAAATCAGTAAGAAATAGAAAAAATACATATATTATTAATCAATATTTGTAGGACATTCCCAAATATTTTACATAAATTATCTTATTTAATCCTAATAGATCTCATAAGACTATAATTAATGTCACTTTACAAAAAAAATAATAATTTCCCAAAGACTTTACTTAATTCTAATAATTTTATAGTATAAAGACTATAGTTCTATACATAAGGAGAAAAGGAGATATGGAAGGTTGAATTTGTCTAAGATGATACAACTAGAAAGGAAAAGAGAGGGTTTCACTATTGTAAATCCATCACATAATTAATTACTGGACTGTTTAGCACTTAAGTGTTTAGATGCTAGATTTTTATAAATACTAATTTTTAAAAATCTTATTAATTTTTACATTTGCTAAACCAATATTTACTAAGTGACTATTATATGCCAGGCATTGTGTTAATCACTAAGGACTACCATCTTAATGAAAAGAAAGATTTAATGCCTCTATTTTTTTATTTAATAAAAATAAAACATTTCATAACAAAAATAATAAGAAAACATACAAACTAGAGAGAGAAGCATTTCTTAAAATGGAAAATATTTCAGTAAGTGTTTAGAACACAGTACAAAGTAAACTGAGATTATAAGATCTAACATGCTTATGGTAATTGTACTTGGCCTTCAGCATTTTAATACACAGATATCAGAAAGTCAAATAACTTTACTTTATAATGGCAGTATGGTAAGATGGAGTGTGAACTTGGCTGGCTTTTGAGATTCAGCATGGCAACGGATGGAGCATACTTCTGATGTGCCTGAGTGGGTCACAGCCTTAGGTTGTGTCCAGTCTCTTGTCCCTTACCCTTGACACTGTCCTCCTATCTGCTTCCTTTTCACCATGAGCTGAGCAGATGTCTACTGCACCCTTTCGCCATGATGCTTCTACCTTAGAGCCAGCCAACTATGGATGAATCCCCTGAAACCATGAGCCAAATGAAACCTCTCCCCTTTAAATTAAGGGTGTTGGACACTGTCCCAGGAACAAGAAAGTTGACTAATGCAGACACTTTCAAATTAAATATTTCATTAAAAGACCAAATACACATAGTTAAAATTTAAAGCATTACTTTAAATAATATATAAATTCTTCAGTTCTTTGTACCCTTGACAAATGTGTTAAGCATCTCTCTGAAACAAAATGTAGTAAATATAAACTATCCAAATTAATACACAGAATTTGAAAATGTCCTTGCAACACTGGCAATAATAAAATAATATACCAAATTCCCAAAAGTTGCTTCATTTCTCAACAATATTAACTTTTTTGATTAAAAAAGAATTAAACTCATGACTTAATATGCTATATTTGTAAGATATTAAAATTTTTTATATTAAGTTTCCAAGGAAAAACTAGCATTTTATTTACAGAAAGAAAAAGTCCTAAATGTCCAAATACTGATCTAACCATAAGACATAAAAGGTAAAATCAAGTATGAACCAGGTCTGGATCCTCATATCTTCAGTTTCTATTTATCAAACAGAAAATCTTTCCAACTTTCTCCTTTCCTGTATAAGACCAAAACTATGCAATATTCTGTTTGTATTACAATTACACTAATTCAATGCAGGTCACTTACTTTTTACTGAGTCCAGATGACATTCAGTAAACTAAACATGGGCCAATTAACTTTAAGGAAAAAAAAAAAGGAAGAAAAGAAAAAAGAAAGAAAGAAGTACGTTTGATTGCCTTTGGGTAGGTCAAACAGTGGCTACAGAGCATCATAGCCTGGCCTTCATTTTGGCTAACTTCAACCATACGGCTAACATTAAGAATAATATCTTTTATTCCCTTCAGATTTCTCACATTTGGAAATTCTAATTCAAATATATTTTCTGGTGAAAGTGAGAATAGCACCTCTATACAGGATTAGTTATCTCCTCCTTTAAGTCAAGTGTTTTATGCAGGAGCCACTAATAATCTGTATGTTGTCTAAAAAAAGTATATGATTCATTTGAAATCAGTTGTTTTTTACTTATTACAGTTATAAATGAATGATGATTTAGCTGACATAAACACATGAAGGATGGTCATGAAGTTTCAATATCAATGTTTGTATCTTCAAATCAACCTGAACCACCATGTAATTAGGTACATGATAAACTGGGTGATGGGAAGAAACACTATTTATAACTAAAGCAATACTATTATTTGCACTTTATCAGGAATTGGCACTCAATGTTTTCTTAAGTCTATCATGTTAAAAATTCAGATGTGTTATTCCTTTTGAAGTTTGCTCATGAATATGCTTTTTGGATTAAAAAAAAAGATTTTTATTTATTCCAACAGTTGAATATAACATGCATAATGTCTAAAGTTAGACATATTATTGAATATCATGGTATTTTTAAATTAAAAATTATTTGCTATTATAAAAATAAAAATCTAAGTGTTTTAAATATTTCGATTTTTAAAATTTTGTTATTTATATATTTAGCCTATTTTTAAGCTTCTCTAAATTTAACTGAGGAATATTATGTTCTTTTAAGTGGTCATGAATACAAAGATATAGTAATGGGATGGGAAATTACTTACTCTGAAAATTCTGACTGTATGACTGTTAAATCACTTACATACGGCCAAATGATCTACAACAAAGCAGGGAGGTCCTGAAATTGTGTAGTCATATCCATTTTCAACTACTGCATAGGTGACACAACCAATCAAGTCTTTACTCCAAGAGAATAGAAAGTGAAGGCACTTAGTGAATAAAGATTATGTTTTTAGACAAAATGAAAAAGACTATCACCATTTCTTATTAAAAAATAGCCAACAGCTACAGATATGTTCTTTTCTCTATGAGGTTCAGTAACATGTCTAATTGGACATTATTATATTCAACCTATAGAGTAAGCCAGAAAATAATGAAGAATAATAATAAATCAGAAAATAACAAGTAGCAATCTTGATATTAAGGTTTCTTAAAAGAGTAAATTTCCCATAGAGATGTTAGCTGGTGATTAAGGACTGAGAAAGCAGCAGCACAGCACAGAACTATGAAAGGCAGGCAAGGGACAATATCTGCCCCATAGGAAGAGTTCATCCAGGTGACTGGTTCTCTGGCGGCAGAGCACTCAGATATATGTGACACCCCATGCTGGCTGTGGAGTGGCAGTCATCCACTATAATTGAAGAGGATCAGAAAGTTCATCTTACCCTATCCAGGAAAGCAAAGGAAGTAAACATTACAAAGTGAGTTGCGATGAAAAAGAATTTATATCTTGGAATATATCTCTATAATTCCTATCTTTTTTCCACTTCAGACAAAGTATGCTATCAAAACTTCCTCAATGTATTCAAGAAAGGTAAGATAATCTTAAGTGCCTTGGAACATAAACATTAACCTAAAATTGGCCAATAAAGTCTACCTTTTTTTTTGTATTGAGGAGAGAACTCAGGAACTTGTGCTTGCTAGACAGGTGCATATGCTGCTATCTCCCTGGCCCCAATAATGTCTACTGAATCACTTTGTCTCAATAAACAAATCAACATTTACATTGTCTACGAAAGAGAAGAAGAATAAAGGACAATAATAAGAGCAAAGGGAAAGAGAGCAGTGAGTCTGGAGTGTGAGAACAGTATTTCTGGAAAAAAAAAAAAAGCAAGAATGGATATATCATGCAAAACACATACATACCTCCAGATGAACATTTTTAATACTGTTACAAATTACTCCCAAAATTCATATGCTTAAATCTTAATCCCAATATAATGGTATTAGGGAGGTGAATGATTTCTCTCCCCAACATGTGAAGTCAGAAGATGGCTGTCTCAAGCCAGGAAGCAAATCTTCAGCAGATAAGAGATCTGCCAATACTCTGATCTTAGGCTACATAGCATCCAGGTTGTGAAAAATAATTTGTTATTGAAGCCAATCAATTTATGGCATTTTTTGTTCAAGCAGTCTTAGATGAGTAAGCCAAATACTGTAAACTTCAGCAAATAACCAAAAAAGTTCAACATGATGCTCAAGGGAAGGGGCATGTCAGGTTCACTAAAATATTTATAAGACAGGATATGATATAAAATCATTAAATCAATAAACACTATTCCCCATACCTTACTATTTATTACAATGAAATGCTGTTTATATAAAAATCTTATTTAACAAAGTAACTGTATTTTTAGAAAAGGGAAACCATTTAAAATATTAAAAGGGCCAGGGAGATAGCTCAGTGGTTTAAGCACCTGTCTGGCAAGCACAAAGTCCTGAGTTTGATCCCTGGTACCACAAGATACATACATACATACATACATACATACATACATACATACATACATACACACACACACACACACACACACACACACACATACAAACTAAGAAGATAAAACAGGATTGTAGTCTAATGTACTACAATATATTATGGGAAAAGATTAGTACTATAATACAATATCTATTTCATAATGAAAATACAGCAGTTACATCTGTCTTTAGAAATAGCATTCTAAAAATCAACATCATCTCTTTCACACATCCTGAAAGAGATGAGGTTTAAAAGTGTAAACTGCCTCAAAGTTGAAATCTAGTGTTCCTTTGCAGAAAACATGATAATGTGAATGCTTTTTTCTAACAAAAGATTTTTAGTCCTTCACATAGTAAATTTTCATAATATTCATTAATTCATTACATGAATGTTAATACAATGAAAGAATTTATTTTCTGTGTCTTTATTTGCTTTTCAAATATAACTAGTTTTATTATACAGGTGTAAAATAGTTCATTAAGCTCCAACAACCAGATTAGATCTGAATTCATTGATATCTTTAATATCTTTTAAAGTATTTTTTCCATGTCAATATTAATATTTCCTGCGTTAGCTCCCCACCACTGGCTCGCCTCCATGTGGTATTTTGCTCAGTGTACATAGGGTTTTAGGTTATATTTCCAGCAACCCACACATGCACAATCATGCACACTAAAACATAAATATATTTAAGGTTGAACATGGTGAGGTTCAACCTTACCATGAAGTTGAACTCAGAAAAATTTAACCTCTAGCGACTGAGGAGGTTGAGGCAGAAAGATTACTTGAAACCAGGAGTTCAAATACAGTCATAACAAATGTATCAAGACCAAGGACTTTTTTAAAAAAAGAAAACATATCATGATAATCTCTACTCTTTTAATCTTCTAATGTTATTCCATATTCATTTTATTCAAAAATTTTATACATAAAATTTCAAAAAAGAACATGTTTTGCAGTTCTACTGCCTAGTGGGGAAAATGCCATACAAGAAATATAAAACAGTATTTGATGTCTTAAATGAAAGGTACTCAATATTCATTTCAACAAATTTTAATTTCATTCCCAATCTATTTCACAACCACTTTTTTCATAAAATATGTATCTTCAATATTTCCTGTTACCAATAAACAGTATTACAATCAATATTCAGTATTATAGTATCAAACTAAAAACTCTAAAGCACTTCCTAGAAAGGAAAATTTCTGATATGATTTAGTTAATTATATTTGGTCAACCTGACCTTGTGTTTCACACCCTGTAAATAAGCTTTACCTAACAAGTTGAAGATTAATAAATATTATTCAGCTTTTTTTATTTTCAGAAAGAAACCAATGCTCCCTTAAACAATTAACTTCAACTAAAATCAGTTTTCCACCTTGAAAAACAGTGATTATAGCTAATTACCAGCCTTAGATATTAACATTATATATTTATATTATGTTAGAATACATTTTTAATTTCCTTTATTTTACCTTCATAGTTTATAATTCACAAATCTGTCAATACTGCTTTTTCCACAGGAAAATTTCTCCCACAGTGGAAACAAAAATAAAATGTCATAAGGATACACAATCACAGATTGGTTGTTGAAGTTATAAGTGTAGATCTTTTATTTCTATTTTTCTCTCAGGATGTTTTCTTGCATGCTAACTAGCTTCTGACCATCTCAATGATTATTAAGCTAAAGATCTAAATCTAAGGTCTAAATTCCTTTTCTTTTCTTTCCTTTTTTTTTTTTTGGAAGAACTGGAGATTGAACTCAGATCCTTGCACTTGCCAGGGAAGCACTGAGCCATCTCCCAGCCCCTAAATTCTTAAACTGCTACATTCCTGCCCTCAAATCAGGAGCAACGATAACCAAACATGTCAAGTAATTGTGAATTCTGATGAAAATTATTTATTTACCTGTTCTATATTATTTTGTCAAATGTGACCCAAAGTATATGAGAGCATGCTTAAATACACAGCATTAAGATTTTTATTACTGCTATGTAAGATTCATTCATCCAGTAAATACTGGATCAATGAAATAATTTGTCTCTCAGATATATTCAACTGCAAATTTATTCTTGAGTATTTGTAGGAAAACTAAAAATCAAAATACGATATTAGCTAACAGGAAAGTAGAATGAAAGTATTATTTCCAAGTTACTGTGTCATATAAACTCTACTAAAGAGGAGTCCAAAAGATCACCATATATTCCTTTCAAGGTCTCCGCTTTCCATTCGTTCCTACAGGACTCCATGCCTTGGGTCTGTAAGCCAAGAGGCGATATGAAACAGAAACTGCACATATTTTTGAGCATAAATAATCTGTGCATGTAGAAAATTAAGGAGGAGCTGAATGTTACGCACAATTTATGAATCAAAGTAAATGAAGAACTAGGCTGAACTCCATGTTGAAAAATAGGCAGTAAAATTTGAGTGGAAGAGTCAATACACACAATATCCTGATAACCAATAGGTGCACGATGAGCAGTACATATGATATCCAAACTCTTATCTCCCTTTCAGAGCATAGCCACAATATATGATTCTGTGGCTTAAACAGGCTGGTCACTTTTCAAGTAATGACCAAGACATATCAGAGGCAGTTCAAAGTAGTGTTTCCATACTTTGTGGCAGAAATTAGGTGTCAGCCATACTTGTGGCCAAAATTTCAGTAATGGCACTAGCCACAGGTAATAAATTACAGTGCTCCAAAAAATCAATAAATGATAGTTTGAAACACTGACGATAATGGTATACCTGCAAGTAATTATCTGTCCAATGGGAGAATTGAAATAAATTTTTCTCAAAAATAAAACCATACAAAAAAAAGTGAATTTGACACATAGGGCTTAATCACCACTGAGAAAATTTATCCCACAGAACAAAATGTTCAACTAATAGTGAGTGAAAGAAACAAGAAGCTCCTACCTCGTTAGAAGTTATACCAGTGGTACCAATGTACTATTCCTATGTTGTGCTTCACAATCAAAATATAAAGATGAAAATATAATCCTTTTGTTAAAGAATATTTAGTCTAATTACACCACAAAAATTCCTCAATACAACTCATACAATACTAAAATATGCATATGAAAATGGTAGCAAAATCATATATACAGTTTATAAGAATAGAGAATGGAGCCATTACTATGTATACCACAAGGACTATCATTCTCTATGCTAGTATCCATACATACTTTTAGAACAGAAATGCCCAGGACAATAATAAAGCTCCAATATAATTCCATGATACTACTGCAGAGGTTAAATCAAGATTCTACCTTGCCTGATATTCACAACATATATCTCTTTAGTGTCTTAAATGGAAAATGGAAAAGTCAGGGAACTCTATTTGCCACTTGTTAGTAACCAAGAAAAAGATATTCTCAAGATGGCAATTCAATTAACTCCTATAAAGTTTTTTTATGGGTTTCAATAATACTTACCATGTTTATCTCTTATTCATATGAAGACATTAGTACAAGACATAAAAGAAGTATCATATGAAGGCATTACTAAGTGCTTCCAGCAGAAGCACTGTGTAACCCTTTACGTAACATTATTTCCAAAGTTTAAATCTCTTGAAGGTAGGTAATTTTATTCCTTAGTTTTGAAGATAAGAAAATGACATTTACAAGTTTAATTTGCTCAATGTTATATAGCATTTGCACTAAAATATACCGTGAATCCATCTGAATGTGAAATCAGGGATATTTCAATACACTTCACAACCTCCCACTCTCACAAAAAGTCTAAAAGTGATATTAATTCCTTTTCAATTATTATTTATAAAGCAATAATTCATATTCCTGTTGAAAATAGGTTCACATGATCTAGCTAACTAGCCAACCAGAGATGGATGACGGATGGATGGATAGATGGACAGATGGATAGATATAAAAACAAACTCCCAAACAATATTTCTAAAAGTGTTCAACCTAATCAACAATATTCTTCTAAGTCTCCAAGTCAATTTCACACACAAAGAAAAAATAAATGATTTCTTTGTAACAACTCTATTATTTCTATTACTTTCCATCTGTTTCATTCTAGTCATATTAGGGCCAGCCAGATGGCTCAACAGATTAAAGTGCCTGCTTAGGCAGACGCAGGGACTAGGGTTCAATCCCTGGCTTGCCACGGTGGTGCCACCCCCAGTGCATGCTGAGAGGGAGTTTGAGACTGGGCATGGCAGCATACACCTGTAATCCCAGTGCTTGGGAAGCTGAAAACAGGAGGATCACTAGAAGTCTAATTTGTGTGGTGAGACCCTGTAGACCCTGTACTAAATACATAAAAAGAAAGAAATCATTCTAAGCTATACTGGCCTCCTGGGTAAGACTTAAAAAGCCTGGTGTGTTTCCTTCTCAGATACTTTTTACTGTATGTTTCTTCTAATCAAAGTGGTGGACATTACTGCAAATGTTCACAAGGTTCATTCCTTCATGTCTTTCAGGCTTTAACTTAAAAATTTCCCTAACCAGGCCTCCCCTAGCTATTCGATATAGCTCAGTGGCATAAGCGCCTACAAGGTCCTGAGTTTGATCGCTGGTTTGAACTTTTTCTCTTAAAACAGAAAAACTAAGTACATTTGCTTTTGTTGCTGCTAAAGAATTCAATTAAGGCTTTTTCTAATGTTTATTATTTGAGATAAACTGAATTGGTCCTTATAAAATGCTTACTTCCTTACCCTAGCCAATTTTCATTGTTCTTTATAAATTTAACATGAAATTAAACTTGTATAAGCACACCTATTGGCTCTTATTTCCATAGTTATTAATAAACATACAACATTCTGATAGAAAAATTCTAAGATTGAGAATTAAAATTAAGATTTTTGATGCTGTAGGGAGTTAGATCTTTCTCAAAATGGGAAGTGATAAAGAGATGGGAGCAAAAAGGATGAAAAAGGATGTATTATGTACATGTATCAACTCTACATATAGAATACAAACATGCACTGTAAACGTTTTTAAAGATTTTTAATGCTTTACAGCATCCTTCACATTGAATGTACTGTAAACATTTGACATTTCTAAATCTTGAGAAAACCTTCAGAAAAAAACCCTAAGCTATATTATATATAGCCAATTTTATAATCAAATATTTACTATTTCACATGAATAAATTTAAGTTCCACATGCAACAGGAATTATAATGCCGCATTAGTGTCTTTATGTTATTTTAAAAATCCTTTTTTTCAAAAAATAATCATTTCCTCTTAAGGTAATTAAAGGCATCATGTAAGTTTTAATATTTCAATTAAATAATGAATTAATACCAGCATCTTTTTAATACCATCCAACACATTTAGAAATGGTAAATAATCTAGAGATCAAAATACAGAGTAAAACCATAGAACAGCAGTTTTTCATTGCCAGCTCTCTCTACATAAACACAGAATGCAATTCAATGGAAGCATAGCTCCACATGTTAAGATGAGGAATATGTCTGTTTACGTGTCTCTTCCTGCTCCATACTACACTGGAACCTGTGTGTGCCTCTGTGGTTAAGATTTACTGCACGTTCATATTAGAGTCCTATTTCTAACATTTAAACATACAGCCACAAAGACCAATTACAACAGTTCTTCGTACAACCTATGCTGCACCAAAGATTTGGGAGTTCATAAAGTTGGAATTGATTGTTTATACAGACAATTACAGGTACTGAAATGATTTAAAACACTTCAACTTAGGTTTTGCTCTGTTGAACCAGACTCATTTAAACAACAGAACCAGATGCAGAGATTTAAATATCAACTTATAATCAAAACTCACCACTAATGTCTTAACAGGATGGGCATCCTTCTACTTATTAAGAGTCCTTTAAAGGTACAGGGACTCTGAAAGTACAGTGATAATTAGGTTTACAACAACACCTTTGGAATAAAGGCTTAGCAAAAAAAAATGTGTTAAACCTGACTTTCAACTTAAAGCAACAGAAAAGGTCTGAGAAATAACTGTATATCTCACATACTGTGAAGTAAGTTTAAGTATATATGCTAAACCATATACATATAGTACAGTACATTAAAAATACTTTCTTGATGAATACATATTAAGCTGCAGCAAATGGGATTTTTTTTTTTTAATCCAAAGAACATTTTGCAAGGACCCACATAATGTCGTGCTTTTAACTACAAGCTACTCTATGACAGCATGTGTATGATTTATCCATCTTTGAGTTCTCCTTGCTTGATTAAAGTTGATATTCCAAAATACTCACTGATGGTTAAATATAAAGGATGATAATTATGAGATCTGTTTTTCAAAAGTGGTTAAACTGCATTCCAATATGTATTAGAAGAAAAAGAAAATACATCTGTCCAACAAAGTATAAATGTAGCCCAAACTACTACTCAGAGTCCTAAAAAGGTAAACATGAAGGCTATCAGTACACTCTCAGACTAGGATTACTAAGACTCTCCAAAGCTGTAATGATTCTAATGATATCATGTGATGAACTGCTCTTTGGCTATCTGTCTTTTCTTACTCTTTTTGGAAACCATTTATAGAAAGAAAGAAACAAGGTATTTTTTGAAAAAAATAAAAAGGATAGCTATAAGGCTTCTGTCTCGCTTTGGAGTTCCCTTCAAGCCTCACAGGCACTTGAATCAATTGTTCTTGGGGTGGAAATAATAACTTTACTCAGGATGACTTCTTTCTGCAGCTCCTAACAAGCCTGACTTCTCTGTCACCTGTGTTCTATAATTCCTAGAGCCCGGTCTGCCTCAAACAGTCAAGCAGTGAAATGCAACCTATCTTTTGATAAGATGTCAAATCTAGCATGACTGCATTAGCAAGGAGAGCAGGAATTCCTACCATCACCAGGTTTTCCTAGCATTCTAAAAGCTGGAAGCCTTAGCTGTAAAATGCTCCAGCACACTATACACAATCTAACTATACCACCAGCCTCTCTCCTTTCTCTAGGCATCTGCAAAATCTTACTTAGACAACATCAACTTATTTGTCATGCCCAATGGTGGGGAAGGAAACAGAGGAAAGGTTTGGTTTTTTTTAAGGGAATAAAAAATAGTAAAAGAAAAGAAACAGAATTTCACTAAACAAAATACTTGGAATTCAAAAATCACTGTTAAATTGCATACTGTTGTCTTCAAGTTAGTTGTTCAGATTACCAGCATATAAAATTGGTCCAAAAATAAGTTATAAAAAACTAAAAGAGAATAAAAAAATTAAGCTTTAACTACTGCTTTCAGCAGACCAGCAGAAATCAGCAATCAACAGTACAATTATCCAAGTTATCCTTATATATACATAAATATCTTTTTCCGTCCCTACATTCTTTCTTTTGTCCTTAGCCTCATATCAGTTAAAAATTACCTAATTACTCCTGTTTGCTCTTGCCTTCCTTCTAGACGTTTCTTTCACTCTTCAAGTTAATATAAAATTTCAGAAATCTTTATTGCAAAAACCTACCATTTCACAACAAAAAAACGGGCCACCACTTCTTAAAGAATATTCAGCTCACAGTACAGACTAGAAACAGCCATCCCAACTGAAGGCAAATAAAAGCCAAATTAAGTATAATTTTGAATAACTGTGTTTACTCTTTAATGAGGGAGAATTCAATGTAGTCAATATCATTGAGAGTAACTAATAAAACAAAAATGTTAAGCAACACAAAATTTTTGATATACGCAATCTTAATAGATAAATAAAATGAGGAACAGACTTATCATTCTAGTTCCAATTTTCTTTTACAGATCATACAATTACCTGGCAAACAGCTTGTTCCAGAGAATACCACATCAGAACACTAAAAAAGAGGACAAGCTTTCTTGTTTTTCCATCAGGTACACTCTGCCAAAGTCAGCACACGCCATTCCATTGACCAGTAATCCAGAAGAATTTACTCTTGGAGTTTACCCAGAAGTTAAGTGGAAAAATTAATCTTTTTCCTTAAATTTCCATATGCTACCCAGAAGCACCTGAAATCTGTTAAAGGTTCCAGCAATTTTTTTCTCTTGGCACAACTTCCATCAACAAAAACAGTCCCCCTCCCCTTTTACCTTTATCATTGTCCAAATAATCACCATCCATTTAGAGTGAAAGAAAGAAAATCTGAAGTTTTACTCAATAAATTAAGTTACTGCTTCCTAAAATTTAGACTCCTATTTCAAGGTCTTTTAACCAGGTGAAGGAGAAAGTCTGCTCTTCCTTGAATCTTTTTTTGATCTTAATCACTCTAGGTAAGAATTCCTGTTGTTATCTCATTTTCTTACAGATTACTTTCTATATTAATTTTAACTGTACTTAATTCTCAAAATATGTACTTGACATATTTCCTTTCCTACATTTGCTAAAGTAACTCAATACAATTATCTATACAAAGCAAGTATTGTGTACGGAGGACACACATACACACAGAAAGACTTCTGCTACAGACTAAAATTAGAGGTACATTTCTTTATGTTGAATTTCCTACTTATCCTGGATATTCTTATACTTTTTATATCCTCCTTTGTTGCATCTCTCACATTTTTCTTTCTTTTTCCCCATGATTATTCTTTCTTACTAAATTTTTTTTAAAAAGTATTTAGTATAGGGTCTATAGGGTCTCACTATATAGATTGGACTTGCAGTGATCCTTCCTGTTTTTCAACCTTCCATGTGCTAGGATTTCAGGCACAAACCACCAGGCCTGGCCTCATTCCCTGTCTCAGCATGCCCCTGCCACAGGAGTGAGGCCAGCACAGCAGGTTGGGGACTGAACCCCCACCCTGTGTCTGCCTAAGCAGGCGCTAATATCCACTAAGCTATCCCACTTTAATTCTTCTTTATTTTACATCCCATGTACACTTGCTAGGAAATTCTGTTGATTCTAGTTTCAAAATACACCCAAAGTCTAAACAGGTCGTTTCAAGGTATGTCACCATGATCTCCCATCTGGACTACTGCAATAGCCTCTCTACTGGTCCCTTTCCTTCTCCTTTTGCCCACCTACACCACAATGTTTTCTCAACAAAAACAGAGTAATGCTTCAAAAATATAAATCAGTTCTCATCACTCTGCTGCTCAATGCAAGACTCTACAAAATACCACTTCTGATGTGACCTACCTCTACCATTATCTTCCTTACTTACATAACTTCTGTGATCATACTACTTACTTCTTTCTCTTTATTGTTTCTTTTTGTTCTCTAAACGTACAAAAGCTTTCTATGGACAATGCCTTCTGCCTAAAATAGTGTTCCTAATTATATGCACTGTTTGCATCTACAATGCTTTCAATTCTTATCTCAGATAGCATCTTCTCAATTAGGTCTTGAACACCATATTTAAAATTATAAATGTTTCTACCCAAATTCTCTGTATCCTTCTTACACTGCACTACACTTCATTATATTTGTTCATCATCTGGTGTTCTATATGATAACTATAATCCCAAGTATTTAATAGTTTTTGAAAGTACTTTCACTGTTTTTTTTCAATTTTTCTTTAATAGCACTTTTACTAGCATTGAGAAAGACCACTGATTCTTTTGTATATATCTTATATATAGCTATTTATCAAATTCTCTTATTAAGTCTGATAATCTTTCATATTATATTTCAGACATTCCAAAAGACACTCATATCACTAAAACAAAATATTCTTTGTTCTAATGTTTATAACTTACTGTGCCATTTTCTCATCTTGAACATGTTTGAACATATTAAACAATGAACAATAATAATGGCATAACTTATTATTATTTATTTATTATAAATAGCTTAGCATTTCACCAAATGGATATTTTGCTAATATTTGCTTTTGTTGGGCCGGGGAGATAGCTCAATAAAATAAGCGTTTGCCTAGCAAGCACAGGGTCCTGGGTTCAACCCCTAGTGCCGCAAAAAAAAAAAAAAAAAAAGCAGTATTTGCTTTTGTTTTTGTAAATCTTATTGCATTTACACACTCACAAAAGGTGTTAAATTTTATATTTTTTAAGTATCTACTGATATGATGTTCTATGTTTCCATCTAACCTTGATGACTCTTTATAAACAATTTCCTTAATTCTTTCAGTAAATTGTTTTTTGGTGAAAGGCTATTAATTAGTATCTCCTTTGTATTTCAAGAATCCTTAATTAGTTACTCTAAACTTTTCCTTTGATTCTATTAAAAGATTCATTCCTTAAAATTGCCTTCCTCTTTTCTTTATAACCTTTCAAAGCCAATTATGATTCATTTACTGTTTGGCCAATTCATTCAAATATTTGCTTCAAATGAGGTAAATCAACATATTTTATCAAACTTTACATGTGTAAAAAACATAGTTTACTCTGATATGCAAATAAAATACTAGCTAAGTCATTTACTGAATAAAATGCATATTATACTTGCTGTTGAGGATACTTGATTGTGCATTAAATCAATCAGTCCTAAACAACTTTATTAGGTAGTCACAACCAAGGAAAATAAAAATGTTACAATTAAGGAAACTGAGAAACAAAGATATTGATTTTCCCAGGGCAAAACATCATGTAAACTGTTGAGTCAAGCTACCCAGCTCTTAGTCATTATTCTACATTGCTTCTCTGACAAGGAAACATTTTACAAAACAGTAAAAGAAAGCAAAAGCAGGCAGGAAACATAGGGTTGGTTATATGAAAGAACAAATTCCTGGAAAATGAAACTGACACAGTAAGGAATGTTTAAAAACATATTTTACAGATTTAATATTTTTATTATACCCAGAAATCCAACTTTAGAATATGGAGCTCACAAAACAATTTTACCTCTTTATAGAAAAATGATTAAGGTATCATTCTATTAATTAATAATAAAGTATTCAAGATTAGAATGTTAAAAATAATTTTAAAGGTATTAAGAATCTTAATGTGCTTTTAAAAAAAAACAAACAAAACTTTAATCACTGGGAGAAAGAGACATCATCCATGAAGACAGAAGACTAGTAAGTCTGTGGCAGAGAACCTATGGAGGCGTACCATAGTGGGCTCTTCCTATCGCTGAAGTTTGCCATCACTGAAGTGTATATTATCCCTACCGGTACGGCCTACTACCTATATTACACTGGATCTATACACATAATTCTTCATTTAATCCTTATAATAAGCCTCTAACTACAATAAACCTCAAATGTATATTTTGTAAACGAGGAAAGTACAATTTAAGAAAATCAGCATCTTGCCAATATTAAACAATAAAAATACAAATTTGTTGGGCATTTTGGCACACATCTGTAATCCCAGCACTTGAGATGTTAAGGCAGAAGAATTGTGATGAGTCCAAGGCTATTTTAGGCTACATAGTAAGTTCAAAGCCAGCCCAAACTACAGGGCAAGACCCTGTCTCAAAAAAAAAAAAAAAAGAATGTATAAAATGTGAAGTTTTATGTATTACATATAATTTCTTTATGTCAATATCTCAAAAAAAAAAAAAGTGCTCAAAAACCAATTTATATTGATGCCCTGATCACAGAACATTTGACCAAAGAATATCAACTTACTTGAATTAAGTGTTCAACAAAGTAATAGGGTAAAGGATTCCAAAAAAACAATTTCCAATAGAAGCTGGACTGTGTAGTAAAAATGAGCTTTGGTGCCAAGTATGCTTGATCCAAGTCCAGAAGAACAGCTTAGGGAGTTAAGTGAACAGGCAGCACTGCTGAGATGAGTGTCAGCAATGTCAGTCTTATAATAACCCAGTGACACAGCAGTGACAGAGTTGTTCAGCAACAATAGCAAACTAAAGCTATTCTAAAATACCTCATGAAAGAGCTCTATTCCTAGCTGTGAAAGATCAAGAGGCAACCATCCTAAACTATGTATGAAGTTATGAACTCTCTCTTGGACTCTTCTCTTTTCCCAATAAATATACATTCACTTTCTGTTAACTATCTCATTCTTCTTTCTTCCCTATTTACTTTTTTCCTGTCTGATATTTCTTTGCTCTCATTACCATTATCTTAATCAAACTCCAACTTCTAAACTGTTTTCTTCCCTCTAGCCACCTAACTTTGGTTTCATAGGCATTCACAAATATTTTACTACTTCCAAATAAATTTTGATCTTAAAGGCCTTATCTGTTCTTTATCACTAGTAATTTAAAGAAAACTTAAGAGCATGTCATAGAGTAAGATAACAGATTAACGTGTTGACTTGTGTATGTTAAAATACTATGTGGCTTTTGAAAAAATTATGCCCTAAATATAAATGCATTATATTCTTCAGTATAATTTTTTGTTATTTTTATAAAATTCAAGAGTAACATAAAATGTATCAGGTATTTTAAGAGAACTGTCTTAGAAAGAAACTTAAGTGACCCTCAATACTACATTTCTTTTCCATTTGGACTTAATAATACCTCATATATATAAGTGATTCACCAAGGAAAGACAAGTTATCTACAGTTTACTATCAAGGGAATCAGAAACCAGTAATCACACAATGCTTTTAATTCTTATCATATTACTAAAGTGTTATGAGAAACAGATGTCAGCAGCACAATTTTTGATGGAATTACTTAACTTTTCTTTCACTTTCATAACAAATTAAGCATTGCTCAGTTGAAAAGTTCTGTCACAGGCCTTGAGGCAGTGTTAGGTGCTATAATTTAAACCGGTGTAGCACAGAGTTTGTATGTTAGTGGAAAAAATATATTCACTTCATCATCGATAATTATTTAACTAGCTAAGTCCCAGTTTCTTTTCAAGTTCCAATCAATTAAATATCTAAGGAAAGTACTGAACTAACCCAAAGATTTCTAAATGAATAATTAGCATAGCAATGTATATCAGCAACAAAACCACAAAGCAGACAAAAAACATAACTATTACTATAATTTCAAATGACAAGTAATACAAAATGGTTGTGTTCCCCAAATAAGCTAAAACCAAAAGATAAACTTGAGTTTTTTAAAAAATCTACATTAAAAACAAAATTTCTTATGTATAATGAGCACCATCTTTACCTTAAAAAGGACAACCTATCTAGTGCTAGAAAATGAATAAACCTTCAGGACATTTTGCTAAATGAAATAAGTCAGCCACAAAATAGACAAATACTGTACTATGTAATTCCACTTATAAGAGGTAACCAAGTAATAAAGTCATAAAGGCAGAAAGTAGAACAGTGGTAACAGGAGTTAGGGTAAGGGAAATTAGGAAGTATCTGTTTAATGAGTACAGAACTTAAATTTTGCAATACGAAAAACTCTTAAAAATATTTTTCATAATAATATGCAAATGGTTAACATGGTATAAGTTTTGTTATATTTTTGTCACAGTTTAATGGTTTTTAAAGACTGGAGCATTGGAAGATACAACTGCCATTTTTTTTTACAAGTAAAGAAATGGACCCTAACAGTTCTCTCCTTATTAATGCTGAAAAGCACTTTAAAATTTATTTCTTAGAATCAATCAGTCCCTCAGTCATATTCTTTCAAATTTCTTTCACCAAAGTGGGAGAAAATTGTAGCCTAGAAAGATTTTCCTTTGTTGTGTCATACAGTATTGCCTGCGATGCAAATATTTATTGGAGTCTCCAAACCTGACTCAATTATGGTATGTATCCCTGTATAAAGAATCAACAAAAACATTAAATATTTGACATGAATTAAAAGTGATATTCTGCATTCCTTTTTACTATAAATTACTTTTTTAAATGAAAAATCACTTTTCTTATTGAAGAACATGTTGCTAATTATAGAAGCCATCAAGATTTTTTGGGAAACTTTAACACAAGATTTCCTAGTCCCCTCCAACTGAATAGACATTGCAAAGAAGTAAATGTTCCCTAATAATTGATTTACTTTGGAAGAAAATTTGTATTCTACTATACCAGAATGATCTCCTTATTCTGACATAATGATTTTGGTAAAAGTAACAAAAAAAAAAAAAAAAAAAAAAAAAAAAAAAAAAAAAAAAAAAAAAAAAAAAAAAAAAAAAGAACAAAAATTTCTGATTCATCTAAGCAAGGACTATTTGTTACAAAGATAAAAATTACTCACACACACACACACAAACCTTGAGTGAAGAGGTAATTATTTAGCCTCCTCAAAATACAACACATATTTAAATAAAGAGGTAATTATTTTTCTCCTCAAAATACAAGATATATTTAAATAAGATCTGCTGAAGTATACAACTAATTCTTTCAATAGAAACCAAAATATTCCCACATAAATTTTTATTTGGAGAACAAAAGAATAAATCCCATCTGACTAAAGAAATGAAAAAGAGAATATATATTGATCTATAAGGTCTGCTTCAGTTTGCCTATTATAAAATACCTAATTTTAATCTCTGAACAAGAAAAATCAGTAATGTTAGCCACTTATTTTACTGTATTGAGTCTCAACTAGCACAACTAAAACAGAATAATGACATTTCATGCTGTGCCAGACACATGAATAAATGATAGAACAAGAAAAATAAAAGTGCAGAGCCTATTAGAAAATATTTCTGGCTGCTTTGCTGTCTCCCACAGGAATCTCAATGGTATAAAATTTAATCCACATACCTTGATTGCTCAAAATCTTCCAAAAATGGAGAATCACACTGACATTTTCTAAAAAACTCAATTCATAATAAATGAATGAGAAAACAGGACAACTTTCTAAATCTAGATTTTTTTTTTTTTGTTGCTGTCAGTCAGTTTCCTAATTTCAAATTCTATTTCTAGTAGAAATTTTAGCATAACTAAGAGAATCTAAAATTACTCAGATTTTTATGCAAAACTTTAAATTATGTGTCCTAAACTCTTTTAAAGTGAACAAACACTGACAGATGTTTTATAACTGTTTAACTATTTAGTCAGTAAAAACAAAGAAATTTTTTAAAACCAAAATGATTCCATTCTTTTCTCAAATCAGGGTGGTCTACAGGCAATTTTGGTACCAGTGGTGTTGCCGAGGAAACAAAATGAAAACAGGTGCCATCAAATTCAAATTAAAGATTTAGTTCTATTTTAAACCACCTTAAACAATGTTTCCATAAACTTCCTACCTGATACTACTATAAATTTGATGATATTTTTAATAAGAAAAGGATTATAAATTGTCTGTAGACCATCAAATTTTAACTGTAACAAATTTAGACTGATTGGCAACACTTCCTTTTTAAAAACTTTCTTTCATTAAATATGCAGCATCATTTTAAAAATGCAATGAATTTATAAGGCAAGTCAAAACTTTTCTGAAACATTTTATTATATTCTGATCTTATGCAGTTTTAAAAATTGAGAGCAAAAGAAATATATTAATAACACATAAGAAAAACTATGCAATTAGTTAATACTATCAAAAGCTTAACTTTTCCCTGTAAAACTCATAATATAATCTTTTATATTTTTATTTTGTGTTTCTTCCACAAAAACATCCAATAACTCATTTTAGTATTAACAATATAAATACTTAACTTTTACCAATAAACAGTACTTTTTCCTCTCTTCAACGAGATGAAGAAAATGTCTCTTAGTGTATCAATAAATCAGTGTTTTAAAAAAATTACTAGGCTGGGGAAGACAGCTCAACAGTATAAGAACCTGCCTGGCAAGCACTAAAAACCAGAGTTCAATCCCTGTACTGCATGCCATGCTGGTCCCAGAACCTAGGCATGTCCTGCCAGCCCCCAAGCCCCTGGCACTCTGCCAGTCACCAAAACTAGGATGGTGGCACACACCTGTAATCCCAGCACTGAGGAGGCTGAGATAGAAAAATCATTATGAGTCACAGCTGCATAAAAAGGCACCCTGTACCAGAAAAATAAGATTAAAAACTAGTAACAATAAATAAAATAAAATAAATTATGATATTAACACAACTTCTTGCTTGTGCAGTATCAGTGAGAAAACACATTTTATTTTGTTACACATTTTACATAGAAGAAAATTTTAAATAGGTCACACTGAGTAAGATTAATGATTTTGATTAGGATTGTATAAGAATCTTTCAGAAAGGGGTATTTTGCTTCCAGTGAGGTTCTAAATAGGTATGTAAAATTAGGCATACATTCTTCAGCATTATTAAATCAAAAAATAATTTCTCAATTTTGACAATTGAAAAATTTTTAAGCTGATGTGGGCATTTTAATCTTGCACTAAGACTTCTTTTATTCTGATTACGAACAAATTCCATTGTCATTTCAAATCTTTCACAGAGTTCAAAGTTTTAGTAGAGCTCAAGGGACACACAAATAGGTTCATTAGTATAGAATTGTACGTTACAGTCATCTCCATCAGTTGGATTCTTTCCAATGCTTAACCACACTGAGAATTTCATAGCTAGTTTTCAAACAAGCTTAAAGTTTTCAGTATTAATAGACAATATGTTAGAAGCTAAGAATTTAAAACTTCTATTAAGTTATATTTGCAAAAATAATAGATTAATTTTCCAATCAGTATTTATATTTGAATCATAAAAGAAAATATACCACATTATGTAATGTTGACCAACATAAAACTTCCTTTACAGTTATGTTATTTAAGGTTTCAAATAATTTCACTTGTGTATAATTATAAAATTACTGTACACTGGTCTACTGCTTACTTTGAAAGTGATTAATCAAAGTCAGAGAAAGCCAACCATCAACTGAAGTGTGTTTCAAATTTCCTTTGCAAAGACATGTCAAAAAAAAAGATGAGCCACTTTAATTAAAACCTCATTTAGAAATATGAAATAAATGTTTTCTATTTAATTTCAATTAGATTTCAATTGTGTCCAGCTTTCAAACTGGTTCTGCTACTTGATTACTCGTGCCAAACTAATCTTTTCATGTAATTCATATAAACAGATTTTAAAGCAAAAGACTTGGACTTTTTGTTACTCCAGTAGGTATACAGTATTTTACATCTTACCTTAAATCAAGTTAATTGACAAATCAGCCTCAATTCACTAATGATGTATCTCTTAAGTAATGTACTAGGTCAAAATAAACACCTAAATTTAACTTTTTAAATTTTAGAAATTTGACATGTTGTTAAATTCTTTTTATCTAACATTCTCTATTTACCTCATAAAAACACAAAAATCTACTGGCCTAGATTTCTATCTATGATGAATTGTTTTGCCAGAAGAATGAAGCATAATTCTTTCTGCTAGAACCAGAATACTTAAAGGGACCTAATCATGAAGTACCCTAAGATTCTAGGGCCCAGGAAAGACTTCTGTGTCTTGCCAAGCCTACAAAATAACCCTATCTGATTTTCAAATTTATGCACTTTTGGTCAGTTCAAATTTATGAAGACTTATACATTTAATTAATCAAAGAACAAGATGGTAGGTAAAATATATTCATTAAAATATTTGTTTAACTAACAAGCATCAGTGATCCAAATTTTAAAGGTAGAAATTTTAGTGAGATGATTCTATCTTAGGATGCTTCAAATAATTAATAAAACATCCCAAAAATAATTTAATGTTCGTCAGAAATCAAGTCATGTATTATATATCTAAAGGTAACTGGGGGCCAGGGAGGCAGCTCAGTAGAATAGGCGCTTGCCTGGCAAGTGCAAAATCCTGAGGTCAATTCCCTGTTCCACAAAATAAAATAAAATAAAATAAAGGCAACTCAGTAACATTCCATACATCACAAGGGTCAAACAAATCTGCTCCTTTCCCAGTGCTTCACTAACCTCCCTTCTCCTACACTATTGTTTAAGGCCTCACCCTTTAAAGCATCTAAAGGGCGGACAGATTCAAGACAGCTTTCCTTGAGGAAGAGAAATATATCATTGATGTACAAGGAAATGTTCAAAGAGAGCTGTAGCACCCAGCATCTTTCAGACATAGTGCCTTGCCTATATTGTTAGTAGATGACTACACTAATAAATGACTTTTCAACCCTTTTTTTGGCTTCACAATGACAAATATATGAAAAGTATTATTCATTGCACTGTAAAAAAAAGTTTACTGAAATGGAAAAAAGAAAATGATGTGATAAGAAACAATCTAGATATAAAGAGAAATCAGTAGTTTTAATATAAACTCTTAAAGCTGAACTATCAGCTCACTAAATCTTAAGCAAGTCAACAATGTTAAATGTAAAGAAAATGTCAATTATTAAAGAACATGTAAAAATGCATAGAAGTGTACTTTTATTTTCCTTCATGAATTTGTTACAGGGCCTCACTACACAACTTGGACTATAGTGATCCTCCGGTTTTCATCCTCCCCAGTGCTGGGATTACAGACATGCACCACCATGCTCAGCCTAGGTGGCAGGTTCAGTACACCCAGGGGCAGGGCTCGAGCCCCTGTACCTATGCTTGTCTAAGTAGGTGCTTAGTCTGCTGAGTTATCTCACCAGCCCTAGAATTATAATTTTGATAAGGAAAAATGAAACTAAGGAATATATTGTACAATAAAGGTTTCTATGGGAAGAACCTTCCCACATTCTTTTACATTTCTGTTACTTGCCCAACTTTCAAAAACATTTACCGGATTACCAGACAGCCGCATGAATAGAAGAACAAACTCCTTAAGTGAAAACTTAGTGTCCTAACTCCATGTGGCCATAGACAACTATAAAAGCAGCCACACAAGATCATACATTTTTAACATTATCATGTGATTTTTTGCAATATTTTTAATAACTCTATGCCCAGTGCTTAGCAGGGGAGAAGTGGGGCTGTACAAGGAATAACAGAACACTGCACAAGGAAAGGTGCTGCACAATCCTAACCCTGCCTCCGATGGTCCAGTCTTGACGTTATATGGTCTTGTATGACTTGGCAAGTAAAGCTCTGCAACTACTGGATATAATACTTCAGCCTGTATATACACGTGTGCCTAAGACTGTCATTTATTGTTATTCAGCAGATACATCAGATTTCTTATTTAATTACTAAGCTTCCTATAATAATTTAAAAAGATCATTTTTAGCAGGTGTTGGTATAGGAGTATAAAAACGTATCAGATTTTTGCTCATATTATTATACGTACATATACAACATCAATGTTAGAAAATAAATGGTTGTTTATTTGTCTGAATGTATAGTCGCAATCAGACATTCAACTCAAAGAAAAATTTGACCATGTTTTCTTAGTCAATTTTTATATGGTGTATTTTTGTAGAAAAAGAGTCCCTTATTTTACAATCACATTTTATCATGCCATTGTTTTTTAGGAGCACTTATATTTGTGAACAGTTTTCAAGGATCAAGCACCTAAAGAGTACAATTAAATTAAAAAAAAAATTCTGATGACTGACCTCATCAAAAACAAAAGCTACATCTTTTGGTATACAGGTCTTGATCTATCTTGGTCTTAACCATCCAGCAGAAAAGTATAAAAATGAAGTACATAAGGTGGGGCCATAATAATAAGTTGAGCTGTAAATGGTTATGGTCAACAACTTCTTCAGATAACTCACTATTAATGTGGAATGCTGGACTATGTTGGATTGTGTCGCTGAGTTCAGGCACCTAAATTGGTTTAATGACAATGGAGTGTCCATCTCTGACAGGTCTAGACAAAAAAAAAGGGGGGAGGATACAAAGGAAGAACCATGATGTGTGTATATAAACAGTATAGTTAGGATAAATATGCCGTGCTTCTGCATAATTCTATGAGAAGCAAGATTTGCACTAATAGTGGTTGGACAAGATGTTATGTCGGCTTCTAGTAATACGGACAGACACTGGGGAGATAACAAGGTAGAGGGTGTTAATTGTCGAATCTGTGCTATAAATCAGGTGTAGAGAAATAAGATAGGTATATAGCTGCACTCTCTCAATCACTGATTAAAGACATCTGCTATATTAATTCCTGTAAGTATAATATCATGTATGCACCTCATACAACACTGAAACATTACAAAAACATTTTGCAATGTATTGATTTGTTGAATCTGTCCTGTTAATTTGCCTTGAAACTGTCTCATTGCTATTTGTGCTTCAATAAAAATAATAATAATAAATAAATAAATAATTCTGATGAGCACCTTAAAAATTGAAAATTCCAGTCTTTTCCACTGAACCAAAGACACATTGGTTTCCAAGTCAAGTATCCCACTACTTTTATACTTATGTTGCCTTCCATTTTGTTATAATAAAACCATTTTTAAAAGGGACTTCTGTCAGCTGTATTCATATAATAAAAATTATTTTTAAGTTTTTCTACTTATACACATTCATTATCTATATAGTCCAATGTACATACCCATATACATTAACTATATTATAGATACTATATGCAGCTCAAGATAATTCTTCACTCAAAGCAGCCCAGGAAAGCGAAAAGGTCAGATAGCCATAGTCTGAATCCATCTAAGGAGATAAAAACCCTCACCTCCTACCAGAAGGAGAAAAGCTAATATAACTTAACTGTAGTTACAAAGAAATAAAAAAGCCATGAATTCACTAAACAGTTCATATGAAAAAAATAATAGCAAGGGCCAGGGGACATGGTTCAGTAGAATAAGTGCTTGCCTGGCAAGTGCAGGAGCATGAGTTCAATCCTTGGTTCTGCAAAAAATAAAAAGAAAAAAAAAAAGAAAAACATAATAGCAATGCAGTTGACTGTACATATACAAAGATAGCAGGAAATAAAATATTTTATAGGTGGAAATAAAATGATAAAACAATAAGATAAACGCTGAGATTTTTAGATGTCAAATTGTTATGGTTTATTGAAGACATTTTATAGTAGCATCATATATTTGATACTGAAATTATGACTCAAATTAGTTTTACATAAAATTTCTCATCTATATATCATCAAAGTAGGTACTTGAACATCACCATCCTTTCTGCCAGCACTAGCAGACTTAGAAAAGAAAGAGGATTATTTTTCCTGTTTTCAAAGTTCAACTAAAAGTAAAGTCTACAAAAAAACCCTTACATATTGCCTCAAAGGTTTCAAAGTAATTGTTTCTGCAGATAGAAAGGATGTGAGTTAACTTTCTCAAAGAAAGGAGAGAATTAGGTGGAAGTAAAATTAATTAACAAAATTCTGGGAAACTGACAAACATAAGACATTCTGATGGTCCAAGTGATTACTGTTTGGCAAAGAAGGAGATATTGTTGAATATTTTATGCAAGATTATCTCTTACATAAAGGGAAGTTATATAATTGCTGTGAATATCTCGTACAAAAATGGAGATTGATCTGGGGAGATAGCTCAGTAGAATAAACACTTTCCTGGCAAGCACAAGGTCCTGAGTTCAATCCCCAGTACTGCAAGAAAAAAGAAACAGAGATCAACGTGACTCATCCACACGGCTGATACTGACAAAGGATATACAAACTACACAACAGAGTTTCAGGGTAAATCCTGAGGGGATTTGAATGACCTTGTCAGATACAAAAGGACATTTCCTGTTATATAGGTCTTGCTTTATCTTGGTCTTAACCATCCAACAGAAAAATATAAAAACAAGGTATAAAAAGTAAAGCCATATTAATATGCTGAGCTGTAAAAGGCTCAAGTCAACAACTTCTGACATTGCCAGTCCTATGGATAACCCACTACTATTATGGACTACTGGACTATAATGGATTATTTTGCTGAATAAACCTACAACATTTAAATGGCAATGGATTACCTATCTCTGACAAAACCAAAAAAGGGATACAAATGAAGGACCATTTTGTATCAGTATATACAAGATAGGGTAGCACTTTCTCTTAATTCAATGAGAAGAAAGATTTGTACTAATAGTGTTTGGATAGGATATCATGTCTGCATCTTATCCTATGAATAACTACTACAAAGACAACAATATGCAATGTATTAATTATCGAAACTGTCCTACTAATCAGTTTTGAAACTGAATCATTGCTATTTGTTTCTCAATAAAATTAACAAAAAAAAAAATAAAAATGGAGATAAAAAACTATTAGGTAAGAGAAAGAAATTTTTATAAGATATAAAATTATAAATCTAAATATCTGGCTATATAAGATGAATGAATTCACTTTCCTTTTTAAAGTTAACACAAAGTATAAGAAGAAAAAGGTATTTTACATACCAAACTTTACCCTATGGTTCACAGAATATACCAATTTATGAAGAAATCACAAGTCCATTCCTATGCAATTACAGAAGCTAAAAGATCAAATCTTAAATCCCTTTGCCTCAAGTTAAAAACCATTAGAAATTATATAACATTATCTACTAATATCACTAAAGTAAAAACATGAAATGTTCTAAAAGCAAGAGACTAGTTCATATTTTCCATTTCTTTCTCATATTTGTTTTCCTATTAGGAGAATGTCTTTGTTTTTTCTTTTCTTTTTTTTTTTTTTTTTGTCTTTTTGAGACAGGGTCTCACTGTGTAGTTCAGGCTGGCCTTAAGCTCACTTTGTAGCTCAGGCTGGTCTCGAACTCACAACAATCCTCCTGCCTCAGCCTCCCGAGTGCTGGGATTTGTCTTTGTTTTTTCATGCCTAATGTTTATCTTTAAACTTCTATTACATGTGCTATTGCAAATTCTATCGGAAACAATAGCTATATTTCAAATACACATTCTACACAAAAAAAAGAAAACTGTCATTAATTTTAGTATGAAATTAAATTGTTGGAATAAACTTTCAAATATTATATGTTGACATTAGTCAAAGAATTAGGGAATGACACATAACCTTTACTGGTTCAAAGTACAGAATTTAGGTTAAGCTTCTTAAAATAATCAAATGTTTAATACAAGTAAAGAAAAATATACCAAAAGTGTTTTATGAATAAAAATTAGTTCAAGTAAACTATTTCATCTGGGAAAAATAAAGCATTCAAAAGGTTTTTTTTTTTTTAATCACATATGTCAAGACTGTTAATAACCTTATGCTATATGTACCATGAGAAAAAAATGCACATGAAGATTTTTTTGTTTTAATTATTATTTTATTTTTTAATTGTAAAACTATGCATGTTGTTTCTGTGAAGACCTTTAAGCAAACAAGTCATCTATTAGTATATAAATGTGATTCATCCTAAACACACAGGTGTGATTTCCTTGTATCACATTAACCATTTTTTTTGTTATGCTGACCTTAAATTCCTGGACTCAACAGATCCTTCTAAGTCTCCTGAACAGGACTATAGGAATGCACTATTACACGCAGTTAAGTTCTATAAATTTTTGAAAAAAATTATGCATTCTGTATGCCATCTGTGGTGGACTGCCAGCTGGTAGTCAACTTGTTATACCCAGCTGAACTGAACTAACATGGTGCTAAGTGTGGGAGGCCCACTTGCCCACTGTTACCAGCAGCATTAGAGGCAGAAATAGAGAAGCTGTGGAGAGGCTGTTAGGGAAGCTGATTGGAGAAGCTGTTGGAACTGTTGAAAGGCGCTGGTTCTCTTGGATTGTTCTGCTGGGGGACCTTGTTATGCTGGCTCTCCTAGTGAACTTGGCTGTTCATTTTAGTGGAGACTGGTCCTTCACTAGAGTTTCCATCTGGCTCCAGAAGGGAAGACGGTGCACAGCTAAGTCTCCTGAAGAAGGCTGTAACACTGGCTTTCCTGATGGGAACTCAGTTTTTCCCATCACTGGAGAAGTTGAGGATCTCACTGTTGCTGAAAATGGCTGTGGTACTTTTCAGTAGATCTCTGGTGCTTACCTCAAGCATCATTCCAGTGCAGATCCTTCAGCCTTCAGACACAGATCCTTCATCCCACTAGCATAGACTTTCTAGCTGCCACCACTGCATCCCCAGTACAGACCCCTGAAGCAGGCCTGCATGAGATATTGTCATGGGTTCTAGACCTCCAGTTGGATTTGTGGGAGGCACTGTTTTGGGCTCTAGATTTTCAGTGGGACTCATGCAGGATGTTAGGATCTAGGCTCTCAGCTGGTTTCTCTTGTTTTTAATATGTGGACAGATTTTCTGCTTTCTTTATATATGATTTTTTGGGTGATTGATTATAAAATAATCTTGGAATATGTGTCCTGTATTGTATTGTTCACCTTGCAAAAATCCCAAACTACAACACCATCTTATCTCATATGTCTAAATTTAAAAGGTGAGTTGAAATCAGCTACGGAAAACAGTATACTATGTAATCTAGCAATTCTATTTTGCGGTATATATCTAGGACAGTGAAAAGATGACTCAGAGATCTGTACACTATTGTTCACAGCAGTATTATTTATAGTAACCAAGAGAGAGAAACACTCCAAATGTTCACCAAAAGATCAGCAGATAAATAAAATGTGACACACATAGAAATGGAATATTATCCACCCTTAAAAGGAAATGAAATTCTGATATATGTTAAACATAGATGAACCTAGAACACTATACTACATGAAAGAAGCCAAAAAGGGACAAATATTATATGATTCTACTTAGCAGTTACTAAAATAGTCAAATTTATAGAGGCTGGTGTAGAATGTTGGTTACTGGAGCCCAGAGGGAGTAACAGAATTATTCTTCTTCCTATATCTTCAACTTTCCTGCCAACTTAACTATTTTCAGCTGACAAACACCTCAAATAGTCTGTCCATGCAGTGTCTACTCCGCCCCAGTCATTCCATGATCCTTCAAATAACTGGCTTTTCCCTAGCATTTGACTAAATTACACTCCTAAAAGTTAACCATGACCTCCAAACTGATAACCTATTCAGACTACCCACACTAAAGACAAAAATGCAAATACTTGTAAAAGGTCATCAATCATACCCTTAAAACTCTTTTTCTCCTTTGACTAAACTAAGAGATTCCTCTTTCTGGTTTTTCTTTCTCCTTCCTCTTCTAAATCTCCAAATAAGGATAATTGTTATACTGTCCTTCACCACCACCTCCCATCTCCAAGGTATGTTACAAAACTTTTTACCTTGAAACTCTACAAAATGTTTTATAAATGTAGAATATTACCTCAGAAGAGGTACCAAAAACAGTCAAGTAGTAAGCTAATAATTCTGCTCTCTCCAGGACACTAAATAGCTGGAAAAAAGCAGTGCTTTCTTATTGCATGTGTATGTATCAGTACTCAGGAAAAAAAAAAAAAAAAAAAAAACTTGTATTTTTTGGCAGATAAAATACACTTTAAATGAAAAAAGCACTCAGAATGTTTTCTTTTAAAATGATTGTACTGCTAGAAGAAAATATCTAAAAATCTGGTCATTATTAATTACATGTTTTTTGATATGGTTAATTATTTAGGTTTGATATAATCATTCAGCTAGTTAAGAATGCTTACTGATACAAAGTTAAAGATAGGATGTATAAACTGCAATGTAAGTATCAGTTTCTTAAGCCTAAAACAATTCTAATAGTTCTAAAATTCTGCATATAAATATTTATAGCAAGGAAGAAAAGATG